>VTPC01001380.1:106441-126152 GCA_011009095.1 Ignelater luminosus
GAATAAAATTCATATAAATTAGGTCCATTTCATAACGGTATACCTTATTAATTGACTCGGTGGAGTAAATTCTCTAATTGAGGTTTTGTCGAGGTTTTCACAATCATTCTATTGAGATAAATTACTAGCGTCGTTGTTCAATGTGATGCAGAATCTCTTGGATAAAAATTCCTTTAATTACAAGTTTTAATTAGTCTGTGTAGTTTCTATTTCGTTCTCTTTTTTCTGTTTTGTGCGCTAAAGAGAATTCTATTTCTTATTATTTTATTAACAAAGCGTATTTATCGAGTATAATTAATGTTCCAATATAACTTTACTAAGGTTAAAAAGATAGTTTGTTAAATTGGATTTTGTATTTATAATAAGATTTTTAAACTTCTTTTATAATCGTATGTAACAAGTTATAACTGGCAATTAGCAAGTAATTAAAACTTATATTTAGTTCTGACTTATATATATATATATATATATATATATATATATATATATACATATACTACGTTTACTACTCAATCCTGTATTCCAATTCGTAGTCTAATCAATTTCCTTAGATTTCATATGTAGTAATATACACTTTGTAATTATTTACATGGCTTTTCGAATTACAAATTTGTGTGTTGCTGATATATCGTATCATGAGTTACACAGTAGTAGAAAACGGCTTATTGTTATCGTTTTAGTCCTGTACCTGAACTATATTTACAGTTCCAATTAGTTCTGCCTGGAAAAAGTAAAACTTATTTACAAACATGAATATCAAAGTTAATGTTATTAACCTCTCTACTTTTAATTTAAATCTTACTTAGTGTAACAAGAATGACATGATTTGTTACGGAATAATAAACATACTAGACGTGTTAAAACTAATCAAAAGATTTCAAACCTGAAAGGTATAGAAACAATAACGTGGTATAAGGACAGTTAAAGAATTGTTTGCTTATGATACAAGGGCAATGTCCAAATAAAAACTTTCGTTTCGAATTCTCTAGTCCTAGCGGAAAAAATTCTAAAATTTTTTCTCTTAGCCATTGTATTTACCATCACGTTTCTTAGCCATTACCTATACTGTCTGAATCAGCCTGAAAATGGAATGACTTAAGAGACTTTGTAGCGATCTCAGGAGATACCAGTATTAAAGCATTTTAGTCAAACTTTTGAACCATGAGAATCATCACTCATTTAGTCAAAAAGGATGTAACTTTTTGGCTACTTAAACCAAAAAAGGGATTTGACCATTTTCTTACCCCTGAGGATTACACCTTGGAAGCCTGAACAACGTTTACAATCTTTCTTTCTGCACACTCAGTAGCATCCGTAAAACAAAAGATATTTCCCTTTTAATTTAATTTAAATTTTACTTGTGAAACAGAAACTGGGACGTGCTTTCCTAAACTAATGCTTGTCTAACTTTTCGATTTTAGAGAAACATTTTTGTTCTTACGTTGACTTTGCTTAAATATACTTCAGTTTATTCTTGAGAGTATAATCGAGAAAGTTTCCTCGTTAGTGTAAGTTGATTTTTTACATTGGTGTCATTTATCCGTCCTAAGCAAGTATCTAAAGGCCTGAGCCTTCTCAGCGTGCTCTTAAATTTTGGTGATGTGCTCAGAGTAAAGGTGTATTGGGAAAGCGTCTCCACTATTTTCCTATCCTTTCTTAGACTGGAATTGGCTTCCGATCGCCTATTGCAATTCTGCTTTTAACACATCGTGGAGTGGGGCACCGAGGTTGTTTGAGCATTTTCACAACTGCAGACGAACGATGTCTCACGGTGGTTTTTGGCTCAGAATGGTGTACTTCTGAAAAGCAAAATAACGCTTTTTCATCAGCATTATGCAGGTCATTCTAAACCAACACTACGCAAGAGAAGCTAAGTCACTGCTGCTCTATACTATCTAGATTGGGTCTACGTTTTTGCACCTTCAGCATCCTTACGGACATCTTTCCGTGACCATCTGACAAAGACTACTATAACTCACAAACTTATTCATGCAACTCCATTTACGAAACACCAAGGAAACGACTGTATTAAGTGCTGTGCAAACGAATAAGAACGTCAACTGGCGACACGGGGGCTAGCTTGCTATCCTGACAGAAATGTCGGCGTTTCCTGTCCTGCAAGCTACCACGTCACTTACTTTGTACGTCGATCGTGCGTTGGAGGTACCGTCTACAAATCCAAGGAGTTTGCGATAAAAACGTCTATGCGGCGAAAGAAGCCACCACCGCACTCCATCAGCAGAAGGTTGGTAGCGGATCCTTTGCTTCGTGTGTACTTTTATCCACTTACTACCTGGTGTACGTCGTCGTGCGCATGCTCTTGTGATTTTCCACTCTACCAGATTATTCTTTTCACTAACTGAACAAACGATCTCTTAAAACTTCGGCCTAAATTTACGTTGATTACTACTACTACTCGGCATACTTCAGGTGGCGGATAGCGAAGTGATCAAATTTCTTCACTTAGAAAGTGGAAGTAGTAAAACCCCAAACGATTATCTTGAATATAGTATTTTCAAGCTTCTGCCGTTGACTAAGTTAAAAGCGTTTTAGTAAATCGCATATTCTTGAAGATCACTAATTAGTTTGTATTGCGCTTGGCAAGTTACGTATTTAGAAAAGTAGTACTTATTCCTATTAACCTGGATTATTGGGCACTGCGTGTTACTAAGGGAGCTGGGGGTTAAGTTTCTTTGCTTTCAATGAATTTCTGTATGTTATACTGTTCTTAATATTACATCAACAACTAATAACTCCATTTTTATTATAAAGGCACAAAAAATGTTTTTTTAAAAACTGTTATACTGGTTTAGTTAACCCAACTGGTGGGGTAGACATCTTCCAGTGTTTTTATTATTTTGGTTATGTAGTTTCTAATAGAAGTAGTTCTTTCCTGGAACTTGGACAAAAATAAGCTTTCCTACTGGAACATAATCAGTTGATACTTTTGTGCTTGACTGTAAATCTTTAACTGACTCGGAATCTGAAAACTCTTCGTAGACAATTTTTGTATCAGAATCACTGCTGCTTTCTTGAAGCAGTTTCTCCACTTCTTTTAAAAATTTCAATTGCGCTTCTAGATCTATTCTTTTGTTTGATTATAATTACTGTTTATCAGCTTCCTCTAACTTTTCCTTGAATGCTAGACTAGTGAAGCTGACTGATTTTCCTTTTTTACGACATCGCGTAGTTTCGCGATTACCCGCTTTTGAAAACAGCCATATTTTCTCAGGAGTTTTGTTGCTGGCTACTTCATGTGAGGCTGGTGGTACAGGAATGACAGGTTTGGGGGATATCTTTAAAACTGAAGTAGACGTTAAAGATTCCGATGGTGTAATTCTGGGCAGACGTATCAATTGAATTAGTCCCGGTATCTGCTACGAAAGGCACAAAAAGTCTGTTGATAATATACGATGGTTTAAAGTCTACATCAGTAAACACTTCAGGATCAAAGTCTTTGGTGCCAGCCTTTTATTATATTATCTGAATTAGAAGCAGATGCAAATATTTTACCAGCAATTTAAGCTATAACGTAAATGGTAATTCGGGGAACATTACTAGCATTTCCTGAAACATTTGTTATAAAATTTGCAAAATCTACGTTATATTTTGATTTAAAAGGTCCAGACACTGTCACATCCAGTGGCTGCATTTTATGACTACAGCGTGGAGAGGATGATAATAATAATTGGATGCCGTCTTATCTTGCATAGCTTGTTACTTCTATATTACTTGAATGGCTTTTGTGATCGTCAAGGATGATAAATTTCGGATGTTCACAAAAATATTTTTGCGTTTGTCTATCCAGAATCGCTGACACCTTCTCCACTTTCAGGTGATGCACCATTGAGAAAATGGGGTTTGAAATGTTTTCTTGGAAAAATGAAAAACGGTGATAGCGATTTTCCAGTAGCTCTTACTATAACCACAAGTGTCACTAATTGCCTGCGTTCTGTACTTATGATTTGGCCAAGTTGTTTTTTTGCCGCTTTGTTCTAACACTTTGGAGGGTCTATATACCGTTGTTAGACGAGTTTTGTTTAGATTATAAATGCCTTGGGACCAAATTTGAAATTTTTCTTAATCTCCACAAAATTGTTAAAAAATGCTGCTTCCTTTGAAGCTGATCGCGTTGGCCCGGTTTAGAGATATTTGTTGCGGTGTACAAAGTGACAACTCTTTGCGCCTTCGAAATTCTTGAGGCCAGTCTTTATCAGATTCCCAACATTGTTTTATTATTCGCAAGAGAAAATTGATATGCAAGACGCCAAACAGCTATTTTTGTTAAAACGTGGTGGATATTCGCTGAAGTTTTAATTCAGTCGCAGAGTAATTGTTCTTTGTCATACGTACAAATTCTTGGATGTTCATTTCGGGATCTAGAATTTACCAAATCTGAATTTTCGGTTCATCTGCATTTTGCTACATATCGTTTTAATGTGCTCGTCGGTATTCCCGTATTTTTTACAGTTGCCCTCTTAGACTGCAGCCCTTTTGAATGTGACATTTGATTGTTGGTGATTCATTTTTATCTGAAAATACAGCAGCAGGTAAGACACGGTTAACTGTTAACCTCAAGATTGAAGCTAAACTAAACATCAAACTTTTGTAGTGTAGATAGTTGAGTCAACCAAACGCTAACCAACAAAGCTTAGGTGACAATACGTACCCAACGTAAGCAACACTACACTAAAAGTAAGCAAGCACCTTTTACAAAAACAAGCACGTTAATATATATACCTGTACTGTAGAATGTATAATTCTACGAACACAAATTGCAGAACATGTGTTCTGACATTTCTCAACGTAGATTATGTTGGGGACTTTTCTTCTACCATAGCTAGTATTAGCCTCACTGCAGTGGCCAAGATCCTCAGATTTATTTTTAGTGTTTGATAGCTTGAAAGAGGCAGGAGAGATAAAATCTTGATGCACAAATGATCTAGAGAGAATCGAGCATTGTTACTATGGCAGAATGACCCACTGGAAATAGTTCTTAATAACTGCTCTCGGCAGCACAAGGATATGGGAGCAGGTTGTAGAATACGGAGCGAGGATAAGCCACTAAAGTGATAAGAAAGATTTATTGGCTGACGCCAGATAATCAGTATAAGATTATCAAATACATAAATAAAATAGAACTGCAAATATTCAATGGATTTTAATTAAACGCAGTACTGAATCCATACAAGATGGACATTAACTAGCAGGCCACGAGCAAATATACACAAAACACAGAAATTGGCAATTCAAAACGTTCAGAGAAAAATTTTAAGAAAACTAAGTATGTATCCATTATATAAATATTATAATACTTTGCATTTCGAAATAAAGGAACCATCCGGCGCAATTTAATAATTTCATTTTAGTAAAGCTGATAATATGTTATTAACCTATAATATTACCGATAAATTGGAAAAATCGGCTCAACGATTTGAAGTAAGAGGTAAGTACATTTCTGTGGTCGGCAGTCAAAAATACTTAAGTCAATTTTGGCCCATAATAGGATTATGTTTGTACTAAATAAAGTTAAAAAATCTTAAACCCTCATCTGTTAAAAAGCTATAAGTCAATACATTATCTCTATAGGTTAAAATAATACTTTTTGATACAGACATAAGTAAAAGTTGTCATACAGTCAACGAAATTCAATTAGTGTCACACTATATTTTATGCTATATTTACCTTAAATTGACTGTGATAGTAGATATTAGTAATAGTACTTAAGGTATATAACAAGGTGAACGATGTGTAATAAGCTAAACATTATAGAAAATTGAAAATGTATTAAAAGGGTCAAGAGAAATTATAAAAAAAACTTAAATAGCTTAAAAACATTGGGTGAAATTCTATTAGGGCCAAGGGCAAAATTGATGACAAAAAATAAAAATATTCTAAGCTATTTGCTTGATAGGTAAGAATTATTGTATATCTACAGTGCTATATAATTCTTTAAATTTATTAAGTAGTGGGAAAGAGGAAATAGCACAGATAAAGATACTGAGGAGCAGAAATGTATCTATTAAAAGAATAGCTAACGATATTAAATGATCTCATCATGCTGTTGAAAATTATCTAAAACTTGACGAAAATTATGAAGAAAGAAAAAGGAAATTTGACCAATATAGGAAGTTAACTAATTGAGACAGATGTAAAATTAGACGTAAAATCGGAGGATCTTCAATAACTGCAGCAGAAATAAAATTACACTTGCCAGTAACTGTAAGTCGAATTCAATAGGTGCTGCAATTTGATGCAAACTTAATTTACACAAAAGAGTAAAAAACCGCCATTATCACGACAACATAAAGAAGCTCGAAACCACATAAATTGGAGTCATGAATGAGAAAGAGTAATATTTAGCGATGAAAAGTTTAACTTAGGTGGCCCCAATGGCTATTCTTTCTTTTGGCATGACATTCAGAAAGCAAAAGAAATCAGAATAAGTCGCAATTTCGGAAGAGGAAGTTGCATAATATGAGCAGCATTCTTTTCTTGTGGCAAATCTAAAATTGCTTGGATAACCAGCCGGATAAATGCAGGGACTCATACTGGGATTTTAAAAGATGGACTGGTACCAATGATTGAAAACATTATGCCAGCGGATTGTGTGTTTCAGCGAGACAACGCAGCCACTCACACTGCACGACTTCTGAAAGAGTGATTTTCTGCAAGAGACTTGGCCAGCAGGAAGTTCTGACCTGAATCTCATAGAAAACTTATGGGGACATCTTGCTCGTCACGTCTATAAAGGTGGAAAACAATATGATCTAACAACTGAAATACATTAAGCCTGTGGGCCAATATTTCATTGAAGCCGTTGCAGAAGCTAATCCATTCAATGCCCGATAGACTTGTTGAGGTCATTCGTAATAATAGAGGGAGTACCTCATACTAAATGACAATATGTCTTATTTTTCTTTGTAAATTACATTGATATCGGCCGTGGCCCCAATAGAATTTCACCCAATGTTTTTGAGCTATTTAGGTTTTTTTATAATTTATATTGATCCTTTCAATAAATTTTGAATTTTCTATGATGTTTAGTTTATTACACAGCATTCACCTGTATACCGTAAGTACTATTACTACTATCTACTGTCACAGTCAGTTTAAGGTAAATATAGCATAAAATATAGTGTGGCACTGATAGAATTTCGTTGACTGTATTCCAGGCCGATAAAGAGATATATTTCTAGTTATAAATTTTGTTTCCACAAATTGGATTGTCAGACGGACATATGTACATTTATTTCTTTTGGTAATCTTTATAATCCGTTATTTGTTTTACATTTATTCCGACAAAAGGTCATGCATGCACTTAGACCTTTTTCGAAGGTATCTGTAAAATAAGTCCACGAAATTGTGTGCTGTTAAAACGGCACAACTTGACTTGTATATTTTTAGCGGCAGGAATTCAAAATTTATAGTGAATCTATTAACCATTACCGGCCTTTTGTCAAGAAACGTTTTTTGATGAATTTCTAACTCAAGATTACATCAATTCTAGTACAAATTATATCAATATTATCAGCGATGAAGACGTTTTAATATTTCCATTCAATGAAAATATATCTATTGAAAATCTTCCCGTAACAAACGATAACACTAATACTAATAAGTTAGTTGAAATCACTAAATTAAATGAATCTACTGAAAGCTGTTGTGAGTATGCCACAACTATTTTACTAAAAAACGATTTATTAAACTCAGAAACTGCAACCAACAAAAGTTTTCCGGCAAATACTGAGCAAAGTGAATGGTAACGATCCCACCAACAAGTAGTTTAGTCGACATCGACTTTAATAAATTAGAGCAGGAAAATCTGAACCCAAAACTAGAACCAAGAAAGGTTGCAAGAATTCCAAATGAAACAAAAATACTATCACATTTGGTTTACAACAGGTAACTCCGCCAGTTATTAACTTACAATCTTACAGTTCATGACTGCGTTTCTGGGAACTCAATGCATTTCATGTAACATGAAGCTGTTGGATCTAGGGGTGAAAATGATATTGCTTCCTGTTTATATCAGCATATTTTTAGTTTACCAAAAGAAGTTATCCGTGCAGTATATTATTCTGACAGGTGCTTAGGGCAGAATAAGAATTCGTATGTATCTGCAATGTTTCGGCACGCTTTACTGTACCATTCACCGTTAGAAAATATTGAACATAAATTTCTAGTAACAGGTCATACTCACATGCAGTGAGATTGGTATAACTTGGTTAGATCCACTGGAAAAAGAACAGATTTACTGTTTTCGAAATGAAAAACCAACACTTTTTGTGCTTTTTCTCTTTTTCAAAGGACATCTACAAATTAAACATTGTAATTCGCTGAAAAAGAAGTTCAATTGGAAATTAGTACAGTGTCTAGAAATTGTAAAAACGACTTTGGTATGGTTAAGTATAAACTCTCCTTAGACGAAGCAGAGCCTTTTAAGGAAATTAATTACTTTCGAAGAGGTCGTAGAAGCATTTCTTGTACCTCTTTAGAATTGCCAAAACTGCAAGCAGGATCCTTACCTATTAGTGCCAAGTAAAAGAAAAACCTATTAGAATTGTTTCCGTTATTAAATGAAAATGACCGTGTTTTTTATAGAAACTCAAAGACTGATAATGATTTGAGAGACACTAACCCTGATTTAGACAGAACATTCTCGGATGAGGAAGTTGAATAAATATCAAACCTTCAAGCATCGCTTAAATATCTACAGGCAGAAAAATACTTTTGTTTTATTCCAACCTAAAAATGGAGAAATATTGCCTTGTTCTTATTATTTTATACGATACGATTTTTATAAATATAGTATTACTTTCTTCTTTGAGGCTGTTTATTTTCGAAGTGCTAGTAACCAAAAATATTAAATATTCTGCAACATGATAAAAGGACATTTATAAATACTTATGTGTTTTTAATAATTCTCTTTTGTTAACTACATTACATTTTTTCAGACACCAAAGGCACACAAGTCATATTTTTTGGCACGAAAAATAATCTAAGTAATTGTTTTGGTGAAAACTTGAACAATTTCTTATACAGAAACCAGTTTGAAAACCAGGTAGTAAAATATTACTAAGTCTGTGATCAATAGGCGTTGAAACTTATTCTGTCTGTACCAAAAAGGTACATTCATTGACTTATGTCCTTTTGACTGCCAAAAATCAACATTTTCGAAAATTTTAATTAAATATTAACAATAACCTACATATCGGAAACCCAGTACTAACTTGTGGTGGGGCATAGACTAAGCAAAAGCATTTCACAATTACCCCAAAACTTAGACAGCGCTATATAATGGCATGAAATTCCAAAACTGCTCACATCCACCCTAGTTATACAGAAACTCTTCAATATAGGTAATATATAAAACAGTTCCCAACTCCGAAATAATCTGATAACTAACAAAGAAAATCTAAATGCTCTAACTTATAAATAAAAATAAAATATAGAAGAAGTCGTTGACCTGTAACTTGAGCTACTTCTTCAAAATAAACTGAAGCTCATGGCGGCCAAAGATTTTCACATTATTGAGATATCTGGATGTGATCTTCCCATATCCGATCAGGGAAAGAATTCTTCAAGACAGACCATAGAAATCATCTGTCTTCGAACTCGGTGAAGATTTCAACAGCAAAGGAAAACTGAAGGCAATTCTCCCATAGATGTACCTAGAGAGTTAGATGCCTCAAATTTCAAAATAAAACTTACATGCTGGAAATTGACATAATAAGTAATAACCGAGCAGGTTAAATACAAAAGAATCAGAAACTAAACAAGTGAAAGAATAATATAAAAAGATTAGCTAGGTTTTACCTGGAAATTACAAAAACAAAGCCATTCTTGAATGCTCTACGTCACTTTCTCATCTTATTTCGCCGGAACCACGAACGAAGCAAACGTAAATGAAACTAAGGACCGGTTCATACATGAACCTTAGAGTCAAAATCAAATTCAGATTGGAATAAACTCATTAAGTCACCTAATAAAAAAGATGTGAAGACCGGAATCCCTGCCTTATTTTGCGGAACTACAACTTTGTAGAGGAATAAAATTATGAATGAACTTCAAGTACCTAAATTTAAATACAGATTGACACATTACTTACATAAATGCTTGTATGGTTATCATTTTCTTTAGCTGAACCAAACCCAGTGTTTTATGCTCTATAACCCCCTCCTGTTCCATCCAGCAGTTTCAGTAATTAATGTCTAGAAAAACTAATAAAGAAATATCTTGTAGATACTTCATTTTGGAAAAAACCTAATTACTAGTTGTGTGATCTCATACCATAAATGAAGAACGAGTTTGTTTGACGCAATAAGAACGCGGTTAGTATAGAACTGAGTTAAATAAATGTTTTCAAGCCAGCCAAAAATGAACAACTAAGGTCTGCTTACTTGGTATAATTTCAAAATAAATTATGGAAAATAAATGGAAAATAACTCTGATACATACAGGAAGAAATTCACTTACGCATTGAGCTGATGCAATTTCCAGATTCAATCTCAATTTGAACAAATCCAGGATTTAATAACTAAGCTAACGATTTTTCCTACAACAAAAAGGCCACAGATGCTTGAAGATTTTTGTCCTTGACAAATAAAGAAATTTAGACGATTTTCTTCTAGGGTAAACGCACCTAATTACGTCCAGCTCCAGCCGTCCACCACCGAATCAATTATTGTTTTATAAATAAATTATGGCACCATAAATAACGGAGATTTTTACTTGTTGTCCTTTGTTCTAAGGATTATGTTACATTCATTTTGGTAAATAAAAGTTATATGTTAATTATTAGCATTTATTTACTGCCATTACGTAATTGTGTTTACTACGACTGCCATTGAGTGCGTTTTTATTAACGAGAAACGGTTGCATTCTAGGTAAGATTTGCGCATTTTTGTGGACATGTTCGTAAAAATTTTTGTTTGGTAAATTAAAGCAATGGTCCTTCTTAATATTTAATACAAAAAATCCTGAATTTTAATTAAACAGATGTCGAAAATAAGGTAGGCAGGGTACCGGTACTCACAGATTCGTTTAGTCACCCGCTCGCCGCCTTCCACTGTCGTGTACTAGGTATTCCACAATACTGAGATTTTATATTATTGTTGTTCGACTTTTTAATTTAATTTTGTTGATTAGCACCCACATTTATTAATCTTTCTATCATTTATTTGATGGTTATTATTCTTTTCAAAAAAAAAATCTAATTTTAGGAAATCAACATGTCCAAACAACTTAAGTGAAAAATTAACTTTTAAAGAGTATCATGTAAAAAGTATTAATTAAATTCATTTGTTTATTAATTATTACTTATTTTGTATTTGCAGGTATTTTTTAAAATAAATTCTTTTCGTTTCAATAAATCGTTTATGAGCAAATGCAAGAAAGGCATAAAATTGTTAAATTATTTTATGCTTATGGCGAGTAACGAAGATATCGCTAAAAAATATTTAATTTGCTAAACATGTGATCCGAATAAAGCTTCCAAGAACTCATATGTAATCATTTAAGAAATAATCATTCCTCACGTTTGTACGATGTTTATAGCTTTGTTTCTTAAAGGGCGGCTACTAGGACCTCGACGGCGGATTACGGGGCCAAAGTGTCGGTTTTAATGAATAATTTTTTTTTCGCATATAAAACTAAACGTTTAATGACTTTTGACGATTGAGTATGTATATCATTTAAATATGCATAACTATACAGAAAGTTTCATTGATAAATATTATTTTGTTTTGAATTTAAACGAATTTGAACTTCAAATATCCTTTAGGTGGCAGAGGATTGGTGCTTTTACCCTACGTATGTTGATATGTTTAATAACTTAATGATTTAAGATGGCTTTTATCTAAAAAATAATTTAACTGTTGAATAAGCAACAAAATACAGTATTTAAAAATTTTCTGCACAATCAGTTCAGTTAAACCCTAAGAAAGTAGAAGGAAAATGCTTAGAGTATCTACATAATTAATTACGTAAAGGTTTATGAAGGATGATTTGAACGAAAACAAACTTTAAATAAATTGTTGTTGGTTATTAGTGACAGCTATTAAAAGTATTCTAGTGATGTCATTTTTTTGATTATCTGTTGTTTCTGAACAATTTATTAATTTCTAGATAATTTAATAAAATCTAACTTTAGTTACAGAAATCTCTGCCTAAATTGAGACATCGGCTTAGAAAGCTTTATTTTTAAATTCATAGTGCAAAAATAACGTCACTTGTCGAAAACATGATAAAATCTGGATTAAAAAGTAAATTTTGTGATTCGTACCTGTGTTTTTCTTAATTTTATAGACTTCGCTCTCTCGACTGTAATGTCAAGTCATTTAAAATACTTTATAAAAGAAAAGACATTTTATAAAATTGACGTACGATATTTGGACACTTTACAGAAGGTAAGACTTTCACGTAATCCGGGCAAACGTAATATAGAAGACGAAGTCCAAACATTCGTGATCCGATCTCAGAAACCAATAGCCAATAAACTCTAGCATGTGGTATTATTGTCAGTTCGTGTCACGGAGGATTGAACTTTGATTAAGGCTACCAGACCTCCTTTACTACAGACATGCTTGGACCTTACGTTTCCCTTGATATTTGCGTAAATTGAGAAAGTTTTGTTATATTGTGAATTGCTTTCAATTTCAAACACTAACAAAAATATTGCGTTGCCTACCCCAGCTGCGTTTCACAATCAAACACGAAATATTTTGGAGGTTTCCTTGCCGCAGTTTAATGGTTTGTAAGTTAGATACTTGCTACCCGCACTGTGTGCTAGCTATTGTTTTGATGTGGGGTTTTTATTATTTTTGAAATTATACTAAACATAAAAGAAAATTTGATCAATAACAAGGAATTTCTTACTTTTCCACCTTATAAAACTAAGGAAGTATGTAAATATAATGTTAGAGAATCCGTGAAAGTACTACATGAATTGTTGAAAAAAAATGTTAAAAGTATCTTCAAACTTTATAGACCTTTAACATGCACAGCGATATTACTATCAAAATTATTTGAACAAAACGTGAATATGTCGAAATGGGAATACGAGTCATTGACTAGTTCGTGACACAGAGACATAAAAACAAGAAAACGTAAAGTGTTATAGCAGGAGAAACGATTCGCGTTTTCGAGGCTGTAAAACTTTATTTTGCATGGGTGTGTCTAGTAAGTATTATATTTGACATAGAAATATTTGTTTCTTTTTCATGCATATATAATTAAAAAGTTTCTATTTTCAAAACATAATATTTATACATTCTTCTATTAATTTGTAATTGTTTCAAACCTTAGTGGAATTTTGAAACTCTTTTTGACATTATAAAGACATTTCTTCATCTTCTTGTTATTGTTAAAGAGCACCTTTCAAAAATCTATAAACAAAATTCGAGTTCTATATTTTCTTCCTAATATTTGACATTTGTAAGATTTTTTTTGGATTATGTGCCCTATATACTTACTATTATTAACTGGTAATTAGCACGAAAGAAGAAACATATATACCCTCACAATCCTCAGATTTAAGTGTTGTTTGAATACTTAATGAACTCAACAATAATTTTTGCCAACAAGCAGAATATTATATTTATGACTTATTATATTTCGAAAATCAGTTCCTGTCAGTTAGTGTCTGTTTTTAACATAGGCTTTCTCCGATTGTGAAAGGATGAAAATAATATGGTGTCGCAATTTACATTAACAAAAATACGTTGGCATCAGCTAGAATATCTTATTGAAAGTTTTATAAAAATGCCCGTCTTCAGTTGGAAATATAACTAGTTTATCGATAAATGATTTAATGATTAGCAGGAAAATCAGTAAGTAACATAAGTAAAATTTAGTCTTATAAATTTCTTCTGCTCTATTAACGTTTTCTGCATATAAAAACGCTGATCCCATACTATTGTAAGACAAATCGATTTAATTTCGACATAATAAACATTAAAGAGTGTTTCAATACTAAGATTGCTTTCAAGATAGAAGAAAATTGTTTTTATTCAAGCCAGTCTAATAACATGATCGTACCAAGATAAAGTCAATCTATGTTTAATCTGAGAAATTTAGTACTACTGCTCATTTTCATCCTGCGACTTCTTCTGAGTTAGGATCTCCATATTTATAGAAAAGTTCTAGAAGTACAATTTTAGAAAGATTCACAATTAATTTATTCTTGTAACATCACGTGCTAAATTTTACAATTTTTTTTTAGAATTTTTTTCTTTATTTCTGCGTACATAAATACTTTTCATACCTTTATGCTTTTGGCTGAATAATTTTGCAATTTAAAAAAATTAAAGGACCCAAAATGCTTCTTCAAGGTGTTCCAAGGTCCGATTTGAAATTTACTGATAAGCAATCATTTACATGTACAATCATCGTTCTCTTTGTAAGATAAGGCAGTATTCAATTATTTAATGATTCAAGTATCCTCTTTTTTTCAGAAACAAGATTTTACTTACAACGAAGGGTTAATTGATCATGTCGTTGATGTGTTGCGCAAATTTCGTAGTACAAGTTTCAGAAGAAAGATTTTGTCGAAAACTATGCTGAATAATACTAAGTTTAAAAATTTTTTATTTATATTTATATGTATCATAATTTCTTCAGTTTGTTTTTGAAAATGTACCGAGTAGGATAATCGGTTTGTAATTCTCTACACAAAATGAATCCACCATCTTAGAAAGAGAAATAATAGGAGCATCTTTTAATGCGGTTGGAATTTAACTTAAGGTGACAAGTGGGGCAAGTACGTTTTTGGGACAACTGTGCATGTTACCTTTATTTCTGATGTAATTTTTAAATTAGGTTCTGTCATTTAGTGGAACCGTTTGCAAACTTGTGTACTGTTGGCTAATAATAAAAAGCGTTTACATCTACTTGCTATGAACCATTCTGTCAGAGCATGTTTTTAGATTAAATCATCAAACATCCTGTATATTTCTCGACCAGTAGTTTTGATTTTTAGTATGTATACATTTCTTTGTATTGTCTTTGAGAATATAACAGTATGTTTAACCCATCTGATTTAAAATTATTTTCAAGGCATGGCCTACACTTGCTCCATCAAATTTCCACGGGGAAGGGGGGCTGTAAGTGAGAACAGGTTGATGGGAAAACTGCTTAATATAGGACGTACTCTTCCGAAATATATTTGTGATTATTTGCTATATAATGGGTTTTCCAATAAGAGGTGTTATTTTGAATAGCCCGCTATTTCGGTAGATGTCACTTTTGAAGCTATCATTTTTTGACATTTGACAAGTAGAAACTACGCCATTAATAAATATGGAACGATACACGCTTCAACAACGCATTGAAATTATTAAAATTCACTATAAAAATGGTGAAAATTTGGCAGAGACGGTTCGTAAAACTCGAACATTTTTGGGTCACCGTGAAGCACCTTGTCGGACCGCAATACAGAAATTGGTGAAAAAATTCGAGCTCTTGGGACAAGTTAGTGATGTGAAGAATAAAACCCGTGCACGTCGCTCAAGAACAGCCGAGAATATTGCTGTTGTAGCCGAAAGTGTTAAAGAAAACCCAGGTTTGTCCATTCCTCGTCGTTCTTTGGAATTAGCCATTCCACAAACGTCATTACACCGTATTTTGCATAAAGATTTGGGTCTTAAGGCTTATAAAGTCCAGTTAACACAAGAACTCAAGCCGGCCGATCATCAACAACGTCGTGTCTTTGCTGATTGGGTCGTTGAAATGCATGAAAATGATCCAGAATTCCATCGAAAAATCATCTTGAGTGATGAGGCCCATTTCCACCTCGGTGGCTTCGTCAACAAGCAAAATTGTCGGATCTGGGGCTCAGAAAATCCAAGAGTTATTGTTGAAAAGTCTCTCTATCCTCAACGTGTGACTGTTTGGTGCGGTTTATGGTCCGGCGGAGTCATTGGACCTTACTTTTTCGAAAATGAGGCTGGAGCAACAGTTACGGTGACTGGATTGCGCTATCGAGAGATGATTAACGATTTTTTATGGCCGGAATTGGATGGTATTGATCTGGACAACGTTTACTTTCAACAAGACGGCGCTACGTGCCACACAAGCAACGAAACCATTGATCTTTTACGGAAAAAGTTTCCGGACCGTGTTATCTCTCGAAGAGGTGATCACAATTGGCCACCGAGATCTTGTGATTTAACACCTTGCGACTTCTTTCTTTGGGGCCACGTGAAAGAGAAGGTCTACGCCAACAGCCCAGCGTCGATTCAAGACCTCAAAGATGGAATTCGTGAGGCTATCGAGGACATAGGGCAGCCACTTTGCGATTTGGTTATGGAAAATTTCATGAAAAGGATATTGTCCTGTAAGCGTGGTCGTGGTGGTCATTTGCCTGATGTTATTTTCCACTATTAACGGCATACCTTCCTCTTTATAATGAAATAAACATCCGATCATTTATATTAAAAAATGGCACTTTTCTTTGAATATCAAAATAACACCTCTTATTGGAAAACCCTTTATGTTCAGCTGTCTGTTCTCATAATATTAGGGTATCCAAATAATTAAAAATGATCAGCAAGTATAAACAAAAGCCCACAAAAGTTTAGTGGTACACTAGGGACGATTTATTAGAGGCTGTTACTGAAGTTAGAAGTAGCAGATGCAACGTTTACAGAACAAACCAAGCATCTAAAATTCCTATGAATACAATAGATCACGCTATGGGTTTGAACACCAAGATAGAAACTTAAGAAGCTGAAAGTCTTGGTTTCTCTAGAAAAGAAGTTGAAGATGATGTCAATACAAAAAAACCGAAAGCTCTGTTTAAAGACGACCAAAAGCTAATAAAGACTAGCTCACTTTATTTATGAGGCACTACACACTGGTGCGATGTAAACTAATGAAAACAATTAAGGAATATTAAAAAAAGGTACAATGATAAGGATTTTGAAGTATTTTTGTATCCAATTGATACTGTGTCACCATACATTTATTTTGATCAAAGTAGTGCAATAACACGCATCATCTTTACCTTTTTATTTAATAAGGCAGTTTTGTTGTCACAAAATATAGAATTTATTATCACTTCTCTTAACATATATTTGTGATTAAATCGATAGTTATCAATCAAATCATACGTGAAAGAGATACAAAATAATGTAAAAATGATTTTTGAGACCAAAGTTACAAGTAAACCAGTTGATTTGCTGTAGGCGGTCAAAACAAGATGAACAGCAACCCTTATTCTAAAATATGTTAGATTTATATCTGTTGCATTCGTTGGTCTTTTATACAAATGTACGAATTTACAGTGGTAACATCAAGAAAATGCCAGAAGAAACGGTGCCACCATTTGTGACAAATTCGGACTTATCCGCCCAGTTTACCCAACCCATACATCGTCTATATTCCTTTACTGGAAGCGGGCACCGAATTAGTTTTTTATTTCCATGTTTTTCCCTTCTTTTGATTTCTGTGTTGTCTTTTGGATTGTAAAAAGAAGAAATCATTTGAATTATCCTTTTATCTTCTCATTTTATTCCGTTTATGGACCAGCCACTTTTGTCGCGTTTTAGGTCTTAGTCTGTTAGTGATTTTGGAAATCCTTTCCTGTTTATCCTAATGGTTCCACAACTAAGTACATTCTTATCTGAGAAATCTTTAAGAAGTGTAACCGTGGTAAAAAGATTATCAAAATAGAAGTGATACCATTTTTATACAGTGATTTAGCCAATTTCTTTATAACAGATTCAGCAAATAGTTTTTCTGTTTTATCTTTATTCTTGCTGGTATAGAATCAAAGTCGCATACATTCCCATCTAAATCTGCTCTAATTCATGTCTTGTAGCACCTTTTTAGAAATCTCAGTGGCACAATATGCTACACTAGTGTTTGAATTAAATGCGGCTTTTGTGTTTAACCATGGTTTCATCAACAGCTTGTCCTTTAATTGGTGAATAGAAGTGTTAGTAATTCTGTCTTTGATCTGGCATAGCAGCATTGTTATTGAAATGAATATGACTCAACAATGAACTGAATCTGTTGAAAGTTCTATGTAATCATCTCTTAGGTTAGGATACGATGACCAACAGTCTCTATAGCTTAGAACCTGTTTGATACCCATAAGATAATTTATCACTATAAATTGTTTCATTTTCTCTGTAGCCGTTGGAGTGAATCAATTTGCTGCTTGTATACATACATACATAAATTTGTCTTAAGTACCAAATCATTATATACGTCAAAAAGTGATTAGAAAAATCCTATTATTGCTTGAGTACCATCAGGTATATTTTTTGGACCGACATGTTATACAAAATGGTCACTATTGCATTTCTCACATTTCATACGAACAGCTAATACTGACAGTAGCGTAACTTCTTCATCACTAAAATCAGCTTCCTTTCAGTTTGACTTTCCTCGGTCGTGTTGTGATCTTCAGTTTCTTTTTCAGCCTGTATGTTCAAAATGACTTCATCAACAATATTTTCTTTCTTATCAGAAGAATCGGATCCAAATTCAGATTCTAGATCAGAAACTATATCTTCGACCAAATCATACATTTGAGAAGAAGTAATTTTATTCAAGAAGATGCGAGCCATAATTTCCGAAAAAAAATTACCTATGCGACTAAGTTTTGAATAACTTTGCATTTATTATTTTCGCTGTCTAACGCTCACTATAAAAGGAAAAAATTGTGCAAATTTCTTTATACAGTATGCAGTAGGTAACGAAGGTTACATAATTATCTGAACATCATATGTAACGTAAAACTCACAATGAGTGGTCTCAGTCTGAAGTAACATTTCAAAAAATATAATATCATAACCTATACCTTTCTTACCTTAGTTATTTCCAAAAACAAAACTATAAAGCTTCACTTCAATATACCAGAAACAAGCGTCCATGTGCAACCGTTATTAGTTTAAAATTTACTGCAATTTATTGGTTAATAGATGGCACCACTAGTTAAGGTGAAGCACAGTAAAAACCACTATGAATCAAAATACAACTTCACTTTATGGTTTTAGTAAAGTCAAGATTGTTTTGTTACAATCTTAACTAGGACACACCCGAATACCTCTGTTATATGACAGCGCCATCAACTGCGAGAAGTTTAAAACCTTTCTATGCACTCAAAACCACCAGAGATTGATTACACAAAGTACTTAGATCTACACTCAAAGCGTCTATTACAAAGGGTACCTCTTAACCATGAACAGCAGCCCAACAGATTTGTTGAGGCACAAGAACAGCAAAAATAGACGGTTTAAAAGACGAGTAGCGATTTGAGGTTTATAGTGACCTAGGTCCCTTCTTAATTGTTGTCGTTGAACTCCATACCTGTATACGCTGATAATCACTATGAAACGAAATCATGATTCATCAAACAACAGTAGCGCATTCCATTAAAAATTATAGTTTTACCGTTCTTGTGCTCAAAATCGTGCTACGGTTCATGGTTGAAAGGAACCCTTTGTAATTCATACTTTGATTGTAAATCTATCTTGTGCAACCAATTTCTAATGGTTTTGAAGTTTACAGAAGCATTTGAAGCTTCTTGCGAATGATTGCACAGTTGTACAACAAAGATGTTCGGGCCCCTCCGGGCTCGCAGCTTTTTCCTTTGAATGAAGACAAAAATATCTTAATTTTTGTAATGTCGTATCCCGAGCCACCTTTAAATAAATAGAAGAAAGGTATCATGACTGGTGGTTTCCATTACTTATTTTTTTTT
>VTPC01001381.1:18488-109883 GCA_011009095.1 Ignelater luminosus
AACGCATCTGCTGAAAGCAGGCAACTGGTCACGTGCTTTTCAGCAGCTGGGCAATATATACCTCCAATGTTAATTTTTTCCCATACAAAGGATGAAACAAGAATTGATGGATGGGGTACCACCTGGAGCTCTTTCAGCATGTCACCAGAGTAGCTGGATGCAAGGCAAAATCTTCGTCAAACAGATTCGACATTTTACAGACCACGTGAAGCCAACTGCAGAAGATCTAGTGCTTTTATTTCTGGATGGGCATGTTTCTCACACAAAAAACTTTGAAGTAATTAGTTTGACAAAAGAATATCACGTCGTTTTAAATACTATGCTTTCCACCACTCTGCGCTCATCGGTTGCAATCTCTCTCGATGTAGAATTTATGGCACCTCTCAGTGCATATTATGGGCAGGAGATTAAGGTGTGGTTAAGAACATAACCCAATTTCAGGTAGCTAAATTGTTTGTTAACTGTAGCAAAAAAGTGTTTTCTGATGTGGACTTTGCTGCATCTGATGTGACCGAAAGAGGCCTAAAAGTAAAACTGTTGATTCTGCAAGATTTGATGAACACACACAAAGATTGTCAGACACCTCCACCAGGCAAAAGTGTCGCACATGAAACTGTTAATTATGAAGAAGCAGAGATGGATGATAGTCTGCCAGGTAGTTCAAATTCAAGTTTTACTGTAACTCCTAAAGATATTTGTCCAGTTCCTAAGAGACAACGTAAAGAAACTAAGCGTGAAAGAGGGACGTCTGTTGTGTTAATGTCAATATCTTATAAGACCGAACTGGAGGCAAATCAAAACTCTTCCGTGCAACCTGCAAAAAGAAACGTGAAGTTAGGCCTAAAAAGAAACTTTGCTAAAAGACAGTTTTCAATAAACAAAGACAGTAATAGAGGGGAAGGTTGAGTCCAATGCCGAAGCTGCAAAAAATGCTACCATGATGGATACCCAAGACTATCACAAGATCAACTAGATGTGTTTGTGTGCAATAAGTGTTTGTTTAAATAGTTCTTGTTAGTTTTGTTGCAAAGTATGCTCATTTTAAATTAAACGGTTTTGCCCCAACAGGGAGGCGATATTACCCCAAGGGGTGGGGCAAAATCGCCATTTGCATATTGCAAACATTTAATTTTGTTTTTCACGGGTTGTAACACGTTATGTATGGAGATAAATTTTATTTTGAACATATAATCGTTAGTTTAGACTCTAGAATTTTTTGGGCACAAATCTGATAGGTAAAACAATTTAAACATTAGGTGTGCAGTCATTTAATGCAGCTAACGACACCGTTTCCCTTGTATTTTCTCGAAAGCCATTTTATTAAAAGAAAAAATTCCGAAAAATACATTTTTGATTCATTTTTAACTTTTATAGACCGTTCTTTTAATATTTTATCCATTCTATCTAATATAAAAGATCTTTCCCCTTGTCGCTATTTTTGTTCCTAAACGAATTTATAAAGATCATTATACCAATTATCCTTTTAAAGAAAGTTGAAAGAAGCAAACGAGAAATTTAATGCTAATCTAATAATATTTTGTAAGATCTCGTTTGACATTTATAAAATATACCCTACCTTAATATCTATTTGATGAATAAGATTTTGCTTGCACAATTAAATATAATAGTTTTTGTGGACGCAATACTGAATTTATTAAAACGAAACACGTTTAGAATTATACTAAAAAGATTTCTAGTTCAATTTACCCATGCAAACGGAAGTCGGCAACTTATTTAAATCTTGCCAATTTATTTCAAGGCGTCCAAAATAAATAAAAAAAAACAACTACTAGATAGAATTTTTAGCGCAGATTAACTAAAATCGATGAGGTCGTTTAGTTTTAGGAGGATTAACATTTTTGCGAAAAAATTAATGTGATGACATGACAATTAAATTTAATTGATCCATAAATACCATTTGAATCTATTCGTTCCAAATTTTAAATGAGATGCGCGAGCTTCAATTATGAAAGCGACAATGCATAACATATTCAATGCTTTTTAACAATTCATGATTAAATAATGCCTTCTTGGCAGGCATTTCAGATAATTAAATATAATTTGGCAAAATTAAATTGAATAACTACAAGTAAACTATGACTATTCTTATTAAAAGATGCCTTGTGGCAGGAATGAGAAATGAACTAAAATTTATAGGATGGGAAAATGGGTGCAAATTAAATTAATTTCAGGTTAACCAAGGCCAGTAAAGCAAGGCAAGAGACTTTGTCAATTTGATAGAGATGCCAGGAGCAGGTGGTCAATTCATCTTTAATTTTGTTTAAAGACTTATATGGAAAGAAAGATTTTTCGCGACAGGTTCTGGTTGTTTCAGCGCTTTTATTGTTTGTTATAACAATAGAATTTATTTCTAAAGTAGTGACCTGAATAGACCCTACTAGAGATAATCAAGCGAGAAATAAAAATGATAAGAAAATGGGGAGGAAAATTAAACGCGGAATTTTAATTTAGCTTCCCCTTACTACATGACCTAAATTAGTTAGTTGTGGTGATACATTAAAAGTTTGCATGACTAATGAAAAATTATTTAAGGCTAATTTTAATTATGCGTGTAATTGTGGACATTTTTCAAACATAAATTATAAAATAACAAAAAACGTCATTCATTTACATTTTATAAATATAAATCATGTACAAAATAGAAGCTACAGGGTATCATAAAGTAATCGATCACTACATAACAAATGTATATGTAAACAATATTTATTGATACTGCCAGTGTAAAGCTGAAAGACACGTAGAATTGACATTTTTACATTTATAGAGTATTTTAGAAAATCTCCGTTGTTGGCTACTACCAGCATATTTTGAAAAAACAAAATTAAGAATTACGTATAAACTGCATTTTGAAAATCTCACTCATCATGAGTGCCTAAGGTTGAGAGATTGGACGTATCAGGTGGCCACCTAGTTCGAAACTTATGTCATTAAGGCTCTTTAACAGCTTTATCTGTTAGAAAACTACTTCACTCTCTTCTAGTCGAGGAAATAAAACAGAAAAAAGGCCAAAGTAAAAAAAAATCGCCAAGATTGATTTTGATGCGGTTTGCGGCAATCGATTCTGCGAGTTCTCTAGAAAAAATGCTCCCTTTTAGTTTTTTGACGTTTTTTGTTATTGTATTTCTACAGGGGAAAATGCATCCAAAAGAATGCATTTTCAGGAGCTATAATTCAGTTTAAAAACAAATCGACAAAATGAGCCAAAATGAGCCAGATTTTCTCACTTGGGGGTTTTTGGGGTCGTTGATCACGAATTTGAAATCATCCAAAAGTGTCATGATCATTGGGAAATTCGGAAAATTTGAACTTGTTCAAACTAAATAGCAAGCTATTGAATAACTATTCGAGTGATGTGTTATTTTATGTGTTCAAATTATCAAAAAATGTCATTTAAATTTGGAAATTTGGAAAATTTTGACTCGTAAAAGACGAAATACAAAACTTTCGTATAACTATGCAAGCGACATGTCATTTTATGTGTTTTTTGGGTGCTCATCACGAATCTGAAGTCTAAATTATTCAAAATATCACTTGAATGTGGAAATTTGGAAAATTTAAACTCGTAAAAAGCAAAAGAGGAAGCTTAGGAACCATAGACACAACGGCGATCAAACTTGCTAAAGATGTGAATAAGAAGGTTGTCATTGTGTCTGAAGACACTGACATCGCAGTCTTGGTGATAGCTTTAACTCCATCAAATTTAGAATTGTACGTCTTGAAACCATCACGCTCAACGAAACAAGAAGAGTTATACTCCTCAAAAAGTTTAGACCATCTAGATAAATGTGTTGCTCGAAATATTCTATTTCTCCACGCAATCACGGGCTGTGATACCGTATCGGCAACCTACGGGCAAGCAAAAACAAAATTCATCAAAACCTTTTTTTAATTTTCCATGCGCAAAAGTTTTACAAAGCTGGGTTGGAAGCGCACGAAATACTGGAACATGGTATTCAAATCGTCATGGCCATTTATGGTGAAAAACCAGTATTCAGAAAACCAAATGTGCCAGATGAAAATAGGCCCAACAACATCCAATTGGCTGAAATTTGCCGCTATCGCATGTATTGTACTTCGGTGGTGAAAAAAAGTAGAACTCAGTAAGATTATGGCATCAACATATAAAGAGAGTCTACCTACAAGTGCAGAACTGGCTGCTAGAGGAAGAAAACAATACTATGCGTGCAATAGACTGGGGGTGGGAATTGTCTAAAGGGCCTTTAAATAAAAAAAAATGACTGGACCACCTGGTCCTCCAAAAGTGATTAACATGATATTTTGCGGATGCAAAACTGACTGAGCACCCAAACAAAACACATAAAATGACATGTCACTCGAATTGTTATACGAAAGCTTCTTCGCTTTTTCTGAATTTGCCAATGAGCATGACACTTTTGGATGATTTGGACTTCAAATTCGTAATCAGCGACCTCAAAAACCCCCGAAGAAGAAAATCTGGCCCATTTTGATTCATTTTGTCGATTTTTTTTCAAACTGAATTATAGCTCCTGAAAGTGCATGATGATGCATTTTCCTCTGTAGAAATGCAATAACAAAAAACGTCAAAAAACCAAAAAGGAGCATCTTTTCTAGACAACTCACAGAATCGATTGCTGCAAACGGCATCAAAATCCATCTTGGCGATTTTTTTCGACCTTTTCTACTTGATTTCCTCTACTATTAGTTGACAACGCTGTTCATTTGAAAAGAGCAAGTCAGTTATCCTGTATTTAAGACTGACAGATTGACTTTGTACTTAATAATTACCGTTTCAATCATTTATTTGGTAATGTTTGCGAATAATTATCGTCTCTATATTGCGCATGTCAACTTAATGCCATCATTGCTACGGTCCTTAGAACATGCGGTTATATCATACGCCTCCAGCTGATAAATTCGACGTCTGTTATACTGTATACTTTAAAGACCGTGACTATCGACAGGCTTTAAGAAAAATTGAAAATTTGAATCACTGTCCAGTAATGTTATGGCAACTGCCACAAACTTTGATTCATCTACTTGCATCGATCCAACAAAAATCCAAAACAATAATGGGCAGAATTCGTCAACGGTTTTATCCATTGGGAAATTATCACAATTTTCCTGTTGTCAACGCTTCTTGTGCAAGATTTGCAAACCTACAGATATTCACGTAGCCGTCAACCGGTGAAAGCCGACTTCTCATACATTTAGTATTGAGAGACTGGACGTGTCGGATGGCCGTCTAGTTTAAAACTATGTGCTTAATAATGCTGACATGCTTTAACAGAATCTTTCTTCGTTAACAACGCTTCTTGTCGGAGACGAGTAAGTCAAAAATTTCGCAAAGCCGAAAACCGTTCAAAATCGAATCCTAATATATTTAAGATTGAGAGATTCTTCAACAAAGTTTGTCCGTTGGAAAATCACCCCATTTTCTTCGCTGTCAACGGTTTCCATCAGAGATGAGTAAGTTGGTCAGCAATAGGACCATCGGAAGTCTGCAAACTTTCGCGTGGTCGGTTCTCGCTGTTGTAAAGAATTTTTTGCACGATCGCCTGTAAAGTTGGCGCTTTACAACTAGTTGTCAATGTCGAAAGTTGACAATCATAAACATTTGCAATTAATTTCACGTATCGATGTTATAATGGCCGTATCAATGTCGTAATGAAATCATTATGCGTTCCTATGATCTTGGCCAACTGCATTTCTTAATCTACCATCAATGGTTTTTCTTTATTATTTTCTTTAAAATACGGTCGTGCAAACACTATTGTATACAACTCGAGTGTAAAGTGTGTTTTTTGAATTCGTAGAGTATATAATAAATAATAAACTTCTTACTCATTCAAAAAACTTCACTTTACACTCTTGTTATATAAATAACTATTGCGAGCATTACGGAATGAGATGACCATACCTACTGGATTTTTCTAAATTTTTCAAAATAAGAAAATCCGAAGCACTTCTTCTTCACATTATTAGTACCAATTACATAATTTTGATTGTGGACATGGCTCAGTACTGTATAGCGATTATTATGTTTTTTACATTTATTCAAACAGCTACCTTCAGGAAAAAGAATTAATTGGTATAACAACTTCCACTGCTTCAAATTTTGTAAGCCTCGATTAAATTTGGACCTTTTCATTGAAAAAATGAAAATAAAAAAATTAAATTAAAAGTATCAGAGATAAATTCAACAAAATCAATCAAGACGACTCGACGTAACGTTCAAAAAGTTTTTCCAAGGAATCACAACTTAAAATTTTTGTTTTCCTGCGACTCTACTGATGAATAATGATTAGTACGCATGAATGAATGAATGATAAAATAATGATTACATCAAAGGTATTGGAAATGTGTTCTAATTTTAAACCAGCTACAAAGCATAAAATACAATAAATTACCCAGCTATCTGCTAACAGAAACCTTAACACAACAAACAAAACTTCCATAACCAATTTAAATCGATCATCAAACGCATTAGTGTTGGCATTAAATCAACTATACATCAATTCAATTTTAATCCCACAGAAACTCAAAAAAGAACGTTACAATGAATAGTATGTGCGCGAGTAGTTGAATGAATTTTTATGAAAAGATTTAGTACGTTAAATAACTTTTACATCAAACTTGCAGGTTCAATTTATTATAGAAATACTGACAACATCTACACCCTTTCAAAAACAGCAGTTCCAACTTTTAACATGTGAATAAAAAAGAATCAACAATTAGTTCATGTTATAGTTGAAAAAAGTCTACACGGCACGTGGATGTACAGGTTTATGCGGTCAGTTGTACACAGAATAAATGCCAAAAGATTTAAATAAAAGCCTTGGCAAGTTTTCAATATGTCAATTTTGTAGTTAAATAATGCCATACTTTTTCATTGGTGTAGTAAATCTAGCGAGCGGGAATAATCTTCAAAAACCGCAGACGCCAGGAAGTTTACAATAGAATTAAGAGTAAGTATGCCAGAATGTGATGTAACAATACGCAATGACTAAGGATGGAGATGTCAAAAATAAAAATAACAATGGAAAGAGAAATCTGAAACACGTACAGTGACAATTTAGAACGTTTTGCGTTAATTAACATTCATAATCCTCTGCAGTGTATCCAACTAGGAAAAT
Source organism: Ignelater luminosus (assembly GCA_011009095.1). NCBI lineage: Eukaryota > Metazoa > Arthropoda > Insecta > Coleoptera > Elateridae > Ignelater > Ignelater luminosus. The sequence continues at coordinate 25,625 of VTPC01001381.1, forward strand.
GTAATAGTAAATCAAGGATTGTCGCCTTCGTAAATCCAAGCAAAGTTGAAAAGCCCACAAATTATTGTGCTATGGTTGAATATTGTGTGTGTGCGATATTCTCTCTGATTCTGTATCAAGTCACTTTAAATACCGTATATCATTCTTGGAATAGTATTACATCTCTAATTATCCTCTCAATATAAATTTATTATTCAGATGAAAACGTAGACGTAGGTTTATTTAAACACATTTATCATACTCTGTTAGATATTAAAACGTGGGCCTCTTTTCTAATTTGCTATTTGAAATATTTATGTAATTGTAGTGACTTAGATAGAATAACCTAATAAAGATTTCACAGTAAATAGACAAATAACTTTCAAAAGGCATTTTATTTAAACACCAACCAAGATAAACCCTCAGAAGTACTGGAATGTCGTAAGGAAATGTACAATAATTTCTTCAGAACCCTAAGTTACCACTAAATATTTATTTTGGAGCTAAATAATCTAGACTTAAAGCGTTAATAACTCAATACAACTTACAATTAGTGGATTTGCATTATTATATGGTCATAAAAATTCCTTACAAGCTTTATGATAAATTACTTCTTTTGAATCAAATGAAATAACTAACTTTTGTCAGTTTGATTGAAGAATGGCCTAAAATTCTTTTTTCCCAAAAGAAATTAAAATTTTTGTGTCTGACACTAAGAGCAAGGTACAACACCTAATCAAATTCTGAAGATCGCGATCTTCACGTTTAAACACATCTTTTTATAATTTCTTTTTAGTCCATTCAGTCCCAAAAGTAAAACATTCTGTGTCTTGGATGCCGTCTAGAAGCCTTTTTTGAGCGTTCGTTGGCTCGACTACTTGATGCAGATTTACTTTCCATTTCTTTATGGGTATTTTTCAAGGAAATACTTGTTAATTAACTATAGAACTAATTATACGCTGAATCAGTCTTACTGTTTCCATGGCTTCTGCTTTCTGAAAATTCTTTTCACCACGACAATCATGCTATATCCTGGAAATATGCTCAAAATACTACAAGATGTTTCTTACCTTAACAACAAATATTCAAATATTTGTCCACTTTATACCGCTCCAGTTCTTAAAACCAAAAAAATTATTTTAGAAATCGCCTTCCCTTCTAATCTGGCCTCTTGATAGATTTCAGCTCTGATACATCGACACATAACTTATCAGTGCCTTTACATCGTGATAGTGTTAGTTAGTGCTTATTGTTGAACAAAATCGTGGAAAATGCAAGTTTGTTTCTGAACCGAATTATGCCACTAAGGTAAGATTATGTTTATTATTTCTTTGTGTTTGACATTTATTGTGAGTATTAACTATGTAAATTGGTTGCCTATTAGTCAAATAAACTGATATATAACAAACACAACAATTTAGAAACTTGATGTATTGTCCAAAAACTTGCAAATCTGCATATGAAATTTCATATGGAGGCGTTGATGTATGCTTTATTGCAGAAGAAACTTTTATAATCCGGACGTCCACTGTCATGCAGAAGAGCTTCTCAATTATTTGAAAGAGTTAGACGAAGAAGATGAAGATTTTGATCCAGTAAGAGATTGCAACTATTTCGATTTGATTTTGTTGCCACCAAAAGAGGGCAAAGACAGTGATAAAAACGATACACCGAGAGATGAAAAAAAGAGTTTTGAAATTCATGATGTAGGTAAAGTACATTACAGCAATCGATAAAGACATTTGCGGTTTCTAAAGCTGGTGAAGAAAAAAGCTAAACCTAAGTTTAAATGAAAGTGATGGAGGTTTCACGGACGATGATGACATACTTCTTTCAATCATTGCTAAAAGATGCAAGACAGTAGAGGTAGAAGAGACAACTGTTTCAGGAAAAAAATAGAATAGAAAAGACAGATATGGGAAAATGAAAACTTTGAAGTCCAGAGTAGAAAGAATAGAAATAGAAAAAACGCCAAAACCTAACATCACGTAAAAGATAAGGAATGAAAGTATACCGTTTGTAGACTCAAAAGAATATGCAAATTTTAAAGGGAATCATAATCTTGTCTGGATATAACGAGCTTCTTTGCAGGAGAATGTACTGGTAAAGAAAACCAGATACATTCTATCTACTGATTCTTAATAGTTTTTCACATGATAGGTTTGAAATTAGCCTCGCCCCTAGAAAGCTGTTATGGAGCCATACCATGGACATCGCTATATGAAAAAAATTCAATAGAAGAAAATCAATACGGCATGGTTTTAAATTGTGGTGTCTCTCTATGTCTGAAGGTTACATATTGAAGTTAATCCCTACTGTGGTGCTGGAGATAAAAAAGATGGTAAAACATAAGGATCGTCTGTAACTGAAACACAGCACCTGAATTGTATGCGTAATGGCAGTATTGTCTTTCTTATTAATTGAGAAGAAGAAGAAGTGAGGTTTGATAGAAAAGATCACATTGTGGTATTTAATCCTACAGAAAGACATACGGCAAAAAAGTGCCCTAAATGTATATGTGCTAAATGCATGTAGGACAGAGAGAAATTCTTGAGGTAAGAACCCTAAACTCCTCAGATCTCAGTAAAGACGACCACAGATTAATTCTATGCAATTACGTAATAAAACTGAAAATACAAGAAGAGCACTCATTTACAAAATGTAAAATCGAATCACTCTCCCATACTAGCATACAACAACTACTCCAATCAAGACTTACACAAAAGATATGCGCTAACAGCATGGAAGAAAACAGCAGCGTTGAGAAGGCGTGGGAAAAATTGAAGGAAAACATTCCAGAAAGTGCAAACGACGCCATAGGAACATGAACAATCAACGCTCATAACAGGAAAAACACAAAACCATTGTTCACAGATGAAGTTAAAACCGTAACAAAAGAAAAACGAGAAACTTAGAGGAAGTATAGACAACAACGAACTTCAGACCAATATGAACAATATAAAGGTCAGGAATCAAATAAACAACCAAATACAAATGCTAAATACAAATACATCCAACTAAACCCAATCGACACAAAGCAACGGGTCAACAAATTCAAAAATCTCAATCAACAAACAACAGAGGATAACAATACCGGCGAACATAATGAAACAGAACTATACTTAATCAATAATATTAGCTACAAAGAAGCGAAGCTAATCAAGAAACTAAAAAACAGAAACGTCCCAGGTATCGATAGCATCCGCAATGAAATGATCAAATACGAAGCCATAGACCTAATCAAAGAAATAACCACCTTATTCGAGAAGATCATCCAGACAGCAACAGTACCAAATGAAGAGAGAAATAGTTAATGTTTCCCATACATAAAAGAAGAACGAAAAGAGACCCAACCAACTACAGAGGGATTAGTCTAGACCACTAACAAACATACTGTCCTAAGAATAGTAGTAGACAACTAATAGAGAAAGCCATGAGATTTGACAAGCCACAGTTTACATGCTTTGTAGACTTGACACAATCATTCGACCTCGTCAAATTAAGTCATGTAATAGAAATATTCAAGAGACGGGGAATAGACGAAGCAATAACTAAAGCAATAGAAGAATTGAACTTAAAAAACAACGGCATTAAAAGTAAACAACCAAATAACAGAAGGGATATGACAGGGGGATGGCCTGAGCCCAGTACTATTTAACATTATAATGGATGACATAATCATAGATGTGAAGAACTCAGACATCGGATACAAAATAGGAAACGCAATGAACCAAATAATATGCTTCGCTGACGACGTGACTTTAACAGTGAGAATAATCTACAAAGGATGCTTTTTAGATTAAATAGAACCGCCAAACAATACAATATGAAAATATTTGTGGAAAAAACCAAAGCATGGTCTTCGCCAAGGAGACAATCAGATGCAAATTAATGGTGGACCAAAAAATAATCGAGCAGCTAAAAAGTTTCAAGTATTTAGAGGCCAACATAACCAGTAATAAAGATGTGACAGAAGAGATACGAAATCAAGCTCTTAAGACAGCTATGATATCGGGACAGCTAAAGGATATAATATGGCGGAACAGATATATGACGATGCGAGTATAAAACATGTATGAGTCCTATTCTAACCTATGGAGCGGAAACGAGAAGTGAAATAAAGAAGACCAAACAGATAATGAGAACGACCGAAATGAAAACATTAAGAGCAATGACAGGCAGAACGTTAAGAGAGAAAGTCAGAAAGAATGCGGAATAGGAGATGTGGTGAAATTTATTAGAGGTAGAAGAAGATATTATATAAACAACAATTGAAGTAAAGAAAAACCAAACTGAATAGAGGAAGAATTAAGAATTTCTCATAGTCTTCTTCTTTGGGGAAGATCATGCAGATCTCCGTAGTGCAGTGCAACTTGTTTCCAGTAGTTCATAAAGACTCCAGAAAATAAGCCGAGCGGTTTGATGGATAGATACTAAAAGAATTAAATTTTTCCAAAATTGTATGTAACTTATGCCAAGATCTGTAATTTTGCAGCCATATTAGCTTGAATCAGCCTGAGGTACATATACACTTTTAAATTTGATCTGTGCAACGTTCGGTTACAATCTCACCACCTGAAGACCAAAATGAATTGTTACTATCCATCGCTATTAATGTTCCTCATTCCATTTTCTTCTGTAAGGTTCATTCGAAAAAAAATCTTAAAAGCTGAGTATCGTCCTAACTCTACATCAATATTTAATGAAATCAACAGGGGCAAAAATAGAGAAGATTAGTAAGTTCCAGATATAAGACAATATTCTGTATTGGAAATAGTCAACAGCATTCTAGGTAGATATGAAAATTTGACTAACAAAAATCCTATCAGACCAAATTATAGTAATCAGTACAATAATTATTTATAAATACATTTTGGGCTTTCCACTTTGGCCTCTTTCGAAAATGACTTTCTTACAGAACATATTTAGATCGCGAAGCCTAAGAAAGAAGATTTTAGATAATAAGAAAGTCCAAAAAATAATGGCGTGTCCAAAACTTAATAAGGTTCGACTTAGCTAATTCAATTAAAAACTTAACAGCTTTAACTTTCACTTTGATGAACTTTATTTTGATTGTTCTAGGCAGTAGCGGCAAAACGGGATATTAAAGTAAAATACAAATTTCCATTTGGAAGGTAAGCTCTCTTTTATATAAATTTCCCCAAACTTATCTACAGTATCTATCAATGCTGTCTTGGCTTTTCGTGGCTCATTTCCAAATGTCACCTTACGTTTATTCTAAGAATTTCTGTTTCGGACTTCCCTTTTATAACCACGGTCACCCACTAAAGCTAGTTCGATCTGCTCTATAAAGTAGATTAAATTAAATATTTTTATGTAAGACAATTATAAACCAGGAAATATCCAATGCAAGAAGAAAAACAGGCTGTACTAATTTGTAAAACCTTTGTTTTCATGTAAAGGCCAATATAGTTGGACGGTATCCACGGTAATGTTAAATTATATGACAAGAATGCTTTCAAATATCTTCACACGTCATGAAGTACGAGCAATTTTCTTGACTTTCATAAACGTTGTTCTAATTTATTATTTTAATATTAAAGATTAGGTACATTACACAATATTTAAATAAATATGAAGTCCTACTTGATTACATTATTCATTTTAACTTTTTGTTGTTGCAGATTTAACCGAATAATCCCTCGAAAATATTAGGTACCACTTAAGTGCTTAATTTATTCTCAATAATTAATTATCAAATCAATTAACCGCTTGTTTGCTACTGAATAAACTAGTCAATTATATACTAATCTTACAGGAACAGCCAAATTCAAAGCGTTAGAATTACAAATCAACAGTAACTTCACACTGCTAGTTTATTCGACAAAACACTTCATTATCCTGCCTGCAAACCCCAGGTTTTGAAATTTCTACTCCACTCTAACAATTCCCTAGTATGTCGTGCTTAATTTTCTCTCTCAACACAGTCGGGTCGATGTAATACACACACCTTTGACATTTTTCTAACTAAGTATAGAAGAGAACCTTTACCCAACGAATTTCGTAAACGACGCAGTGCCAATTTGCATCCACAATGGATTTAATCAAGCTTCTATACCGCCACGAACGCCTGTCGTTCTCGATCGTTGTGCAAATTATAGAGCGTTGCTCACTTAAATTATCTTGAGAATTCAACATTTCTAGGATGTTATCTTCGTTTATGATAGACCCGTTGATTAATTTAGAGGAAACGACTTGATTTATAACAGTGACCGATGGAAATTACAAGATTAATAGAAGTTGATTCACTGTATTAATTCATAAGAACATTGGGACCTACAATGCACGAGTGTATTGCGCTGAAGTCAAAATTTGTTAGTAGTTATTAATTGAGTGCAGTTAATTTGGCACCTGTTGCTAAATAAATCATAAAGTTATATAGAACTAGTTGTTTAGGAAATAGTTGTGGAAAATTACATTACTAGTAAACAATATTTTATTATTAGATTTTTTGGCAACTATCTAAGTTAAACAATTGCTGTGGATCATATATTACAATACGACAAAAAAGAATCGAAATATCTACCAAGATCCCCATCAAATAGGTGGAATAACATGATGTTATTATGTTTAGCTAAAAATATTTTCCTGACGATGGAATTTAAAACAAAAGAATTATATAGAAAGTTTCTCAACCAGTGTTTAAAGATCTTAAGAGACTACTAAAAGCTGAAAGATTTATAGACGTTCTAAATTAAGAGTTTTTTCCCTCGCTATAAATAGAATGGAACTTATATAAATAAAACGGAGTAATTAGTAGGGTTCGAATTCGAGCAATATTTCTATTGTTACAAGTGTATTAATTACATTTAGTGTAAACACTTTACAAATTTTATTCGAAGATCAAGCAATTCTCTGCAAATTAACTATATAATGAAGATTAGATTGCTGATTTGCTTAGTCTGCATTAAAATTGATATTTGGAACAATTTATTACGAGTTAGAAAAATTAAAGACAATTCGCCATTCGCAGCAATTGCGGGATTCAAATGCAAGACCAAAACTGCAGCGATGATCAACCCTTAGATGGTTAATCAACTGATCGGGAGAATTTTAAAAATCTGCATCCGACACGTGATCGATTACCGATTCACAATCAGAACTAACCATCCTTCCGAAAAAGTGTATAACTGGGTGGGGATTCCTTCTTGTGAACAAGGCGGTCGAACAAAACAACCTCAGAATTCCATCTCCTCTTCTGAGAAGAAAATCTAAAAAGAAACACAAGCATTCACCTACCGTCCTCATGACACGTACCGAAAACCTACCCCTAAATTGGTAGACATCTTGCGTAACATTTCCCTCATATACAGATAATCCATTTTCATAGACATCGTCCACTCACCCCTGCGATATTACCGAGCGATGTAGTTAGCGGTTCTCGCGCTATGGTCGCATTCGGAAGGACTAGGAACTAATCCCTAGGTTGACCATACTGTGGTTTTCCTTAGTAGCAAAAACAAACGCCGGAACAGGATTCTTCCACGGACCCGGCCAACATTACCAACGTCTTCTGCATATCAACAACGAGAAACTGCTGCCAGCATTTGTGCTCGCAACCATCTCGACACGATACACAGTGTTGCCGGTCGGCCGCCAGGTCTCCACATAGCTTCGTGTTCACGTTCTGCCAGATCAGTTCAGAGGGAGCGCACCTCTGTAAAGCATGCAGTTGTACCCCAAAAATACTATTATTTAAGCATTCCCGCCGAAGAAAAATAAAATTCTTTTTGTTACTTGTACGCTTGTAATTCGTTTCAGGTGCAGCAAGCTAAGATAGGGTTGCACTTTAATTAGCGTAAACAGCGATAGACTTCAGACAGATAATACTCTACTTAGCTCTATTTATTATTAAAATCTGGCAGTAATGTGTAGAATTCATCATCATCATAATCCTAATTCTCTATTACCCTACTAGGGTGTCGAGGTTACACAACTTTTTCCATTCACTTCTGTTATTTGCCAGTATGAGCTGAGTTCCAATCTTGTCCCCTTTCTCTTAATATCTCCTCTACCTGATTGTTCCACGTTCTTCTTGACCTTCCTCCCCTATTCCTTCTCGCTGGTCTTGCTTTTCATACCTTTTTTACCTGCTTGTTCTCCGGCATTTTTACTAAATGTCTAAACCAGTTCAATTTTTTATTTTCTAGTACCGTTTCGCCGAATTCACCTTTAATCTTTCTCTTATTGCTACGTTTCGTATCTTATCTATTCTTTTTACTCTTGCTGTCTTCCTCAAAAATTTCACTTTGTTCTTATCTTGGTGTTAATACTCAATTTTCTCCACCATGTAGCAATTAATTTATGAACCGATAATTTTGTCTTTTCAGAAATTTCTTTGTGTTTTAGGAATTTTCTTTGGAGAGCAACATATTTGTGATTTGTGGCTTGTATTCTTCTGTTTATTTCTTCTTCGATTTTTCCCTTTTCATCAATTGTGCTTCCCAGGTATTTGTAGCTAGTAACTTGCTCTATATCCTCTTCTTTTATCTTCGATTTAATATCTCGCTTTTAGTTGCTGATTACCACTGTGTTTATCTTTTTAATGTTTAGGAACAGTTTTTTTGTACCTCTAATACTTTTATCCAGATTTCAACATGTTTCTTTAAGTTTTCTTCTGAGTCTGCCATTAATACTATATTCTGATTCTAAATAAACAGGTTGCAAACGGTTCTACCTTACTATAAATTTTTCCATGTTTCCCTGACATGCTTTTATGATTTTATCCATGGCGCATATGAATAATAGAGAACTCAATACACTCCCTTGTCAGACCCCTCTGTTGTAGTGAATTTTTCTTACTCGGTGCTCTATTCTTTTATAAATACTTTTCATTGCTTACTTTTTTACTGTATAGACTCTCCCAAATCTTTCCTCTATTTACTGAGTCAAATGCTTTTGTCATATCTAGGTAGCATATGTAGATATCTTTGTTTTTTATCAGTTTCTTCTCTATTACCTCATTTACCGAGAATGCGTGATCTTGAATACTATGTCCTGGTCTGGCACCGCTTTGTGCCACTTCTATTTGATTTTCTACTCTTTCTCGTAATCTCCTTTCTAAAATTCTTTCATATAGTTTTAGTGTCGTTGTTAACAGCGTTCTTCCTCTGTAGTTTCCGCAGTCGTACGAGTCTCCTTTCTTGTATATGGACATGATAGTTCCCACTTTCCATTCATTAGGTATTTGCTTTTGTTGCCAGCATTCATCTACAGTTCAGAACATTCTAAATACAGAGAATAATTCATTGGTACTGTGTGTGCGGTTCATTTAGTGTAATATCTTGCTTTCTAAAGCTTCTTTTGTCTCTTACTCTCTACGAAGCTGTTTTTCTCTTCTGTATCTCGTTACATTCATGCAGAGCTAAAGAATTTCTGCATTTCTACACCAGTATTGGTCTGTTCTTATTTTACCATTTCTTTTAGATCGTTAGATCTGGTTTTCTAATCAATCAAGCCTGTTGACGATTACGGTACTGTGGTTTATGATTCCTTAGTACCGATAGTGCTTTGCATTTCTGCTTGCACCGTGCCTTTCTTACTTGACTTAGCACGCAAATCTGTTTTTAAGCCAGTAATCTCTAAACGCCGACTTTTTCTGTCTTTTTTTGTCTGTCTTGTTTATTTGTTTTCAATCTTATAGGTCGGTATAAGAGTGAACTCCTCTTCGGTCAGTAACAGGGTGTAAGGATGGAAGGTAGCAGCTTAATGATGTGTTAGCAGCAGTACTCTTGGCAGTATTTCTAGGGGTTTTGCAGTATGTTGAGGCCTTGCAAACGACAAGGAACGCGGAGAAATGTTGTGAAGATTCTTTAGATGTGAAAAGTAGCACAGCTTTCATGGCAGATCGTAGTGGTTGTCGGATACGGTATGGGCAGTAAGAAAACACGAAGAAACGGTGTAGAATAGCTCCGCAATGACGTGGAAGTTGGTAGAGCATTCTACTACTGGCCCATCACGCAGTGACTACTGTTTACTTCAATTTTCTCTTAGATCTGCATTCACTTTAGAGAAGAGAAGGAATTTGTCTGATCTTTTCATTGCAATTACTCAGTGACATTGGTTGGGCGATTTTTACCGACAAGAAATGCAATCTCGTGTAACTTATATTATAAATATTGAAATGTTTATTAAAAATTGTTCATCTAAGTCGTTTATGAGGACTAACTTTGTTAGAACTTTTAACGTTATCATCGCTCAAAAAACCTAAAATACATTGAGTCAGTCTTCATCCTCCTGATGATTCAATCGATCTTCTAATTTCGTACAGGCCTAGCCTCATCTGCTTCTTTAGTCCATAAACTCTGGAATAAATCAGCCTGTCCACAAGAATGTAAATATCAGATCCAAGGAAAAACCGAACAAAATTATTGAACTGAAAGAATTCGTATAGAAAATCTTAAGTATTTGGTTAAACAATATGTACAAGTTGTATTTATATTTACGTCATTTAAAGATTACAAAACTCTGTGGAGTACCAAGAACATATCGTATGTGCTATAACTGGCAATATTAAATAACCTAAAAAGTTTCGGAATGTTTGTAAAAAACCATCATAAAATCACCAGGTTACTAACCCTGACAATAAATCCATCTTAGTAATAATGCTGTCCTCGAAATGCTCAAAATTTCTAATTTCAGCCCAGTTATGATTTGTTTGTAATCAAGACATTTTCCCTTACTTTTAAATTTAACAGGAAGCTCGTTTCCATTGTATATTAATAATGGAGGGCACTTCTTTTCGCCGGTTTAATGTAAACTGAAAAGTCACGATGGAATGGCTCAGTTATATTTTCATGAAAAGCATAATTGCTAATTATAAATGTAACATTGTTGATGTAAATTCCAAATAAGCCTTTAAAGTTATTAAATAGGAAACTAGAGAAAAGAAAATCTACAACCGCTTGTGTTACATTGGTTTCTATTTGTAGTATTAGATATAAACAGGAAATACCATGGATACCAGCAAGACACCTGTAACCGCAACCATTATGTTACAATGTTTTATTGTTTTGCGTAAAATGTTTTAAATTGATTTTTATTGTTGCATACTAATCCGTCGGCTTAACTATGAATCACGCATAAATATCCAATCTGTAGTAGTATTGACTTCATTTTAAAAAGTTACATCACATTCACTTTTTTATTTCAGACAAAATAGCAGGTCGGCCAATCTCCTTTTAATTTCAATTTTTTAGAGTTTAATTAAAATTAAAATATACTATAGAACCTCTTAACAATTAAAAGACGAAAAAAACGTCTACTAAAATGAAATTTGTAATTTAAAAAAGGGAGAACGAGAGAAAAAGAAAAAAGGGCTTTGTAACTTGGCACAAAACGCGAGCTAACAATAGAACGACCGTGTGTGTCTAATGCCAGGGCATTGTCTAATTCGCGCCGACGACATTACCATTAGTTCCTACAAATAACTAAGAGTTTTGGTTACTTCAGCCTTGCCACATCCCGACCAGACATCAAAAAGCTAAAAATTCTTGGTCTAGTCACCATGAAATATTTCTAGTCTGCACAATTGTTTAAATTAATGATAGTATGGAATGTCTTAAACTATATTTGATTTTATTTATGTATAGCAATTAGAGGAATTATTTCTCAATATTTTATTTTTCTAAATGTGACAATCTAAAGCCATTTAGCTTGTATAACGAATATTCCCAAAATAAAAGTATTTTGTGTGTAATCCGATTTTAATGAAGAGAAATAACGAAATACAAACGCATAAAAAACTTTTTGATCTTCAAAAGAAAAAAAATCTAATTAAAATTAATTTTTTGCCCAATTAACAAAAACAGAGAAATCAAATGTACAGATTAATATCGTCATTTGGAACAGAAGCCAACACAAATTATTCTGATCCTATTAATTAATTGTTCAAACTGGAACCCTTTTAACTTAAAAACATCCACCCGAGTTCTATTAAAATGCAAATAAATAAATTCGCTGGCTTTAAGAAATTAATCTAAATACCAAAGAAGCTGAAGCTGAAGTGAAGTGAAAAACGAGCGCGAACAGAAGAAAACAAATCAAAAGGGTTACTATTACACAACCAGTGTAGTGGCTACCGCAGGAAAGTCTTTGTAAAACGATAAAATAGCGCTCAATTAAATTAAGGCATTGGACGGAATTTGTAACGTTACAGATAATAGCCCAGGCTATCGGTTCCGGAGAATACGGTCTTCAGTTCCGAAAGCTCGGAACTATGAACGAAGTACGGGTTTCCGAAGCGGATGAGGTTTACCGCAACACTACAGTTACAGACTACTAGTATAAGGGTTTGGACAAATTCATCTTATTCGATACGGTGGTGATTAATTGAAAAAAGAATGTGTTAACCAGAGTGATATTTAATAACTTATAGGAGTGCTTTCTTACGTTACATACAATTTGAGAACGTAAGAATTATATAACAAAGATAAATTAGAGTGGGACAGTCTGTTATGGATTCAAGCAACAGGTCTTCTTATATTTCGCACTTTTCTCAATGGTAAACATTGCTACAAAATCTTTTGATTAAGATCTTAATTGTATTAAGTTAGAAAGATGAGAATTTGATACAAATGTTAGGTAAACAATGTCATTATTAACACGAGTTGATAAATTTAAAGCAGTGCAGATTCGGGCTTTCCAAAATGACACAAAAAATAAAATTTAAGGCCTGTTGTCAGTCAGCAATATATCATCGGAAAATATTAATTATTACAATGTCAAAGATACATACTTAAAATCCCTACGGTTTCATAGCTACTGCAAATAGCCAGAAATTAATTGTGTATTTCGAGTGATACCATTGATTAGAAATTTTTGGCAACCTACCTAATAACTGTCAAACGGTCGTGTATAAATTAAATTTACTATCCTTGTGTAATTTTAAAGAAATATTCGAGATGCAGTTATACATGTAGATATCACTTTCTGAGATTAGTCAAAAAATAGAAAAGGCTAAAATCAGTCAGTAATTTGGGACAGACCAGAGCCCAAAAACTAGGTAACAATACAAGACGTCGTTGCAGGTCCCTGAAGGTGCGAAATGGAATGCAAAGTGACTTGACTTTCCATTTTCGGCACAAAATGAATAACATTTGATAAAAAATCTCAATAATTAGACTTGTCAATAACTGCATTGTAGCCACTATCATCATGACTGCAGCGAAAGGGTGCTTTTTTGGCACGATCGTGCTTTGAGTTATATTGATACTGTTTTGGTCCTAATTGACGCTTTTTTTAAATAAATGAAACCAACACCGCCTGCCATCAAATTCTGAGCTCTCATTTATAGGTTAACTTTGTCTGCAGTGGTGCTGTCCGCTTTCTTTTCGCGGTCGTTATTGCATGTGGCGGCCTGAATTAGTTCGAAACTCAAAGAAAACTTAAAGTATCTTACATTCTTAATGGTAGAAAATTAACCTTCTTTGCTCTATTGAAGCATCTTCCACGTTCATTTAGTACTTGAGTACTATTCTTTATTCTTCGGTTTATATATTTGAAACTTGGTCACTCTTCTTTTAAGTGTACACTTTTGAAATTCGTATTTTAGGCAATCGTTATGCTGTTTCACTTGTCACAATCAATCATACGATTGCGTGTGTAATGCTTTCACAAGCAGTTGTTCCTCCGTGCATCCCAAGCCAAAAATGCTATGGATATTTATTTAACAATGGAAACATTATGAAAACCAACCCTCTTGCGATTGTTCAACCCACAACATATTCTCACTTTAAGGGAATCGTAACATTATAGAGGTAGGCGCCATTAATTTTCGGTCTGATATAAAAAGAATAAACTTTGTAAAATATAACACTCTTTATTTTTCAATATAACCCCCCCTAACTTCAATACATTTATTACAACGATCAATTAATAATTCGATCCTCTTGTAAAAATAATCTACAGTTTTTCTCTCAAAATGTTCTACTACAGCTGCTTGCAACTCATTGTCGTCCTTAAAACGACGTCCCCTAAGGTCTTTTTTAAAATTAGAAAATAAATAACAATCACTAGGATTCTTGAAAGCCACATTCACGAATGCCAGCTTCTGTAATAGCGGCAGTATGGACGGGTGCATTGTCGTGCAATGATCGAACACTTTCTGGCAATCGCCCTCGACGTTCGGCCCGAATTTTTTCCCTCATTTTATGCAACAAGACACATAATATGCGCTGTTGATAGTTGTATTGCGTTTTTTACAGTCAATGAGTAAAATACCCTCACAATTCTAGAATATTGTGGCCATCACCTGTTTCGTTGATTGAACGACTTTCGCCTTCCTGGGACGAGGTTCATCAGGTCGCCGCCATTCCATCGATTCCCTTTTGGATAGAGAATCATAAAACAAAACCACTGCTTCATCTCCTGTTACAAAGGACTCCAAAATCGGTTTTGGGTCGTCTCCACACATGTGTAAAAACGAGCGCGCACATTCGACCCGACGCACAGTGGGGTCAAATCCCAAAAAGCTGGCCAAAATATGAAGACCTTGCTCGATTCCCAAGAAAACTGGTATATAAAGGTTTTTGAGATTGCTGATTACAACTAAGAAGTTAAAAATTCTGAAAACAAAGTGACGCATCCAATATGACGCACAGAAAGTATAAAATGTGTGACATTTTTATAAAATTTCGTTTATAGGAGTTTTTAAGGTCGCTGATTACGAATATGAAACTAAAAATAACAAAGACAAAATGGGGGATCCAATATGGCGGACAAAAGTATAAAATATGTGATATTTTTATGAAATTTTGTTTGAGGTCGCTGATTACAAATCTGAAACTGAAAAATCCAAAGCAGATCAAATATGGCAGAAAAAATGTATGAAATGTATAATGTGTATATCAAATTTTATTTATTAGTGTAAAATTTGAGTTATGTAATAAATTTCATCTTCTGAATCATCAGTATCTTAATCCGTTGATTCTGCAGAAGAGGTGTTGCTGACAGTAACTGTTGGCGGAATTAATAGTTGCATTGCTTCTGGTGACAAAGATTGTAATTTCCTCTGCGGTAATTTTCATATGCTCGAAATTAAGGAATCGGATATAATAATCGTAAAAATGTATCTTCCATTGTTTTGGCTCTATTATATTTTCGCGAGAAATCACGATATCGTTTGATCAATTTATTGCACATTTGTTCAATTGGCAATAATGAGGAAGCTATTATTTTTTTGTCATGAATAAGTAGTTTGTGCACTGAAGTTGGCAAATAGAACCAAGGATACAATTACACGAAATCACGAGCTGTTACTAACCAATACCATATTCTCCAAAGTCTGTCAAATGAGTGTCATGACCACATGAAATGGAATCGTTTGATCAAATCTTCGTTTACGCCCGTTTGTTGTTGCTAAAACATGCACAAAATGCCGATTGGCACTTCTTGGCATCTGTTTTTTTCCTATTTACCAGAAAATAGTACAGACTACAATCCCTGTAAGTTTCGTGATGGAACTCTGCGGAATTTATATACGTTCCGATGTTCTAAGATGAAAAATTATAGTTAATTCTTTTAATCTTCTTAAAATTATTTATTAAATAATTAAATTTCATATTTTGTATATTATGCTTGCAACACACATAAATATTCTACTGACCACCATGATGTAAGTCCATTTTACAACGTTAAAATCGATTAACGATGCACAGTTTAGTAAGTTATTAAAAGAATCATTATTTTTCTCCTTTTGTTCAATTCAGACATTATACTCTAGAGCGTCACTTTTGTAATGTCGCAGGTAGGTAGACATAAGCGGATGTCCTTTTCTAACACTGGAATCTGTCTTTTAGAACATTTATCTACCAAACTGTAGGCTTAAAATTCCCTA
Organism: Ignelater luminosus; assembly: GCA_011009095.1. Classification (NCBI taxonomy): domain Eukaryota; kingdom Metazoa; phylum Arthropoda; class Insecta; order Coleoptera; family Elateridae; genus Ignelater; species Ignelater luminosus. The sequence goes on from VTPC01001381.1 coordinate 41,460, forward strand.
GATAGTAACTTTACTTTTCGACTTTTGGCTAGCTTTTTGGGATTTAGCCCCACTGTGCGACATTGACGTTGGAGGGTAGAAAGAAAACACGGTACCCATCTTGCACTAATCTTATTTATAGCCAGGTGGCATTAGAGAATGCAGCGAATACTGGTTTTAGCAATGTTAGACATGACTGCTAATTCCTTCACTTTCAAACGGCGATCTTCTAATACCACTTCTTCAATAACTGAAATGTTTCGAGGCGTTATCACTTAAACATTTTGCCCACTTTTTATAGTGGAATATGATGGCAATAGACGCCGTCTAAACGTTGTTTAATGTTAATGTTAAAAATTTAATGACCGCGCGGTACTCAATTTTCGTTAGCTGCGACATTTTCAAGCACTTATGACGTTGTCTGGCTGACTAGTAAAAACTACTACTCTTCAAGCCGCAATATTTATAGTGTACGCCACGCATAGGTACACCTACGCCGCAACGGAGTTTGAACACGCTTGAACCTGTAGAAGCCTGCCAGGCTGAGAATTAATGGCGTCTGCCTTAGAATTGCCTTTAACTTTTTTCTCACTTCTGCTATAAAAAATTGGTGTTACTGAACTCTTTTATGAGGACTTCATAAGATAATTTTACGATTATTATCCTATCATTAAGAACTCAGTGCGGCCCACCTCAGATAGGCTTGGAGAACCTCTTGCACGTGATGCATTAGACAGTGGAACTCTATTGTAGAAATCGCAGCAATCCCAGTAGAGCGCAGAACTCGACTATAGACCACAGTAGGTCGTTATCATATCATTAAAAATTCGGTGCGGACCATCACAGGTGGCTCAGAAGAACTTCTTACAGGTGGTTCGTTAAGATAGTCGAGCTCGAATGTGGAAACCGCAAGAAACTCAATTGAAGGCAAAGCCCAGCTATAGACCACCCTAGGTGGCCTGATGAGTAGCAAATTCCAATTATGGGCCACTGAAGAAAGCAAAGTTCCACTATAGGTCATAACAGGTGGCCAAGTAGTGAAACCCATTCGTATGTATTCGTGGTTCTCCAGCACTGTGCCTACCGCAAGTAACAATGGATGGCAAAGCCAGTATTTAGAACGTCCTGCTCTAAAAAATGTTAGAAAAATAGTCGTCAATGGTAAAAACACGGTGGATCAAGCACGCTTGCAGTGCAAGGCTCGCTGGTTGATTTTTTTCTCAGTGGCAATGTCTGCCAAGTGCAAGACAAAGCCCAACAGAGTACTGCTCTAAGAAAAGGTCAGAAAAAGACATGCATAGCAAACAAGCGGTGGACGAAGCACGTTCGAAGTTTGCATAAGACTCTTTTGTTGGTCTATATGTTTTTGATTAATGTACTTCTTTCTATCTGCGACATGCATTTCAACAATTTCTACGCCTCCTTTACGTTTTACCTCAATTATTCATTTAATTGAAATTTAGTTAACCTTCTCTTAGATTCAGTAACTCCTTTTCACGGTGTTTTTGAAATATGTTAGTAAATAAAAGAATTTGCCGATCATCTACCTTATAAATCTAGATACTCGCTCAGTAGTACTGAAATGAAATGAGGTGAGTTCACACAAGCTAATATGTAGGAATAAACTTGATTAAATCATTTACTTTTGAAATGCCTCTTTTACAAATATTTTCTGAAATTCATCTGGCCAAACGTCAAGTTCATTACTCAGTTTTAAATTAAAGAAAGAAATAGTGTTTGATAGCTTTCTCACATAACAATACCATGAAGCAAATGAGTAAGGTTCAAACTGAAGAATCTTCGTAGACACCGAAACCACTCCAGTGATTCTATGACCTGTCTTAAATTCAAAAACACGACGTGTACCGTCCCTTTGACCCATTATCTCATAAACTCAATTTAGCCAAGTAACTTGTCAAACATGTTAAATGTTCTTAATTTCACATACTTATAATTACACCTGGCTTCAGCATAAAATCTAAAATAATAAAATCTTGGATGTCATTTCTGGCGGATCTCTAAACGTTTCTTATTGATCAGGAAATCTCAATAAAGCCAGTTCACGTAATCAAAAGTTGACATATTTGATTTTGTTTATTTGTACATAAAGTTTTTTGTCGTTCGAGCAAAATGTTCGATATAAACTACATCTCGTTATCCACAACTAAGTCCTTTAGTTCATTATGGATTTAGCACGGCCTGCTTGAACTTTGCTTTAATTTAAATCGAATTAACCTACTATCTTTGTGTACTATGTAACTATTCGTCAGGTAGTGCCTTGATTTTATGAATTCTATGAATTCTCAATCGATTTGTATTCTATTAGGCATTATTATCAATTTGCAAATTTCATTCTTAAAGTCAAAAACCACAATTAATCAACCTTGTGTTCTAATAAGTAGACCGGATGTATAATCGATAATTATCCACACAATTTAAACACGAACCAACCAAATGTTGTTATTGTCATTTTTGTAATAATAGTTTGTAATGTTTTACACTTTAGAACACATTGTCAAGAAATATGAGCAAACCGCGCACGAAAATACTTCTACGTTTTATTGCACTTTATGTGTGATAAAAGGGGCTTATAAGTATTATAGTGGTCATTTATACTCAAACATCGTTAACACACCGTCAAACATTTATAAATTCTGTTTACCCAATTATACTACAAAACTAATCACAAGAGTGCTAGTGTTTAAACGCAACAAACAAAGCTTCCACCACCACTTTCAGTCAGTCACTCTCCGGTAAAAGCTTCAAAAGTTCATTTTATATGTATGTACCAAACAGCTAGCAGAATAATGTAGTATTTTCGCCTGTTTACGTTCTTGTAACGAGAGAATTTGTAAACGACGACGTACAACCGCGTCGAATTGAAATTTCACACATCACGTGTGTGCATCTTTTCGCCCCTTTTCTAGTTAAACCCTCTATCACGAACGCTCGATTTTGTAGGATTCTTGCATGTGATTACCCTCAACAAATATGGTAAAGGATTTGAGGGATTTTCGCGTTTTATACCCGTGTTAACAGTGATGCATTCGTTTCTGGATAGTTCCGGGGAAAAATATTGTATTGTGTATTTTTGGATCTTTAAAGGCGGTTTTCGATGGGGCCATGAGTGCATTTAGAATTAGATTTTTTTTCTAAAGGTAATAAAAGGTCGACATATAACATTGCATATGTGCCCCTAGAGGTGATAAAGTAACTAAAGTGTATGCTAAACAAAATAAACTAGAAAACAGGGGCAACATCTCACCCAAGAGAGCCCTATACACACAACGCAAAATACTCTGAGGATACTATAAGGTTCATAGGACGAAGACTGGCCACACGCAGGAGATATAATCTTGCTTTTAGTAAGATAATAATCATCATAATAGTTTTCAAGGCTTTATTAACAAAAAGTATAAATAACTTAAATGCCATTACTTAATCAGGTAGTAGGGGTATAAGCGATTAAAATTAGCAAAATTAATTGCATTAATAAAAAAATCGACATTGCTCGACTCGAAATACTGCATGCCATTGGGGAAAGTTGAAAATCTATATAGATCTTTGTCTAGAACCGTCAAGCAGTATAATATTTCGATGACTGTAATATTATTGAACTAAGATAACAAGCATTTCTAAACTTGTCAAGAATTCAAGTCACATAGGGAGGTGGATAAGAGTCCTTTAAGTTAACTGCATTTAACTGTCTAAAATCTACATAAAATTTTTAAGTGCAAGGTATATGGAAGATGATAAAAGACTCTTACAAGGCCCAGTCACATCAGAGGCTGACATTTCTTCTAACTCGTTACCAATGATCTTTTGCTGAAAAGGTAAAACGAGCACTAGAAATATGCACTAGATGAATCTCGTGCTCAGTTACTGAAGTGCAACCGCAATTGAAGGACTCGGTGCAAAAACTGGTCAGCTCCATTTTTAAATTGTACACTTACTAACAAAACACAATTTTATTTTTGATCCAAAAAGGTATTCGGACAATTCCAGTCGTAGTAATATTTCTGATTATAAGTCACGGAGCTGTCCAATTCTTACATCAAAAGTTGCATAATGCTAAGTACATCGCAACCCACACAAAATGTGGTTTTGCTAAAAATTGGCGCTAATTCGTTTTTGGATCGAACTCTTCAATTGTAACTTAAATTTAACAAGAGCTAATGTTTCAGAAACAGTTAAAAAGCTTCCGCAATGAATACCGCTAATTTCAGGAAAACTAATCGCATTAGAAAAATTCTAACCATCTTCGATAAGGTTTGGGACATTTTCCATGCTTTACCAAAAGTCAATCTTGAGAATAAATGTATGTGCTAGTTCAGGAATGATCAGAATTTTATTTAATCTAGTTTTTTTGCATAAAGGAGTGTGGCCATTAACAACTGTACATTGCAAAGGCTCTGAATGTATAACTGTAAGCCTACGTTTTTTATTCAGACTAACCCTTTACAATCTACATAGAATAATCAAAGATGTTTACTCTTAGAGAAATGGACGTTCATCGTTTTGTGCACACTTGGCGGAGGGACCTTCGTAGCCGTTTAGCATTCAAGTATTTGTTCTGTGGCGTAGTCAACGTTATATGTAGTAATTTAGTAAAATTATAACGTTACAAAGTCAGAAGACTTCTTTCTGCCTTAAACGATTTAATGGCCGTGTTAGGTACATGTTACTGCCAGAGTCATTCATTATCCCGGATGTAAAAAAGTCTAAAATTGCATTTTCTTGACATTTCTGTAGTAGAAATAGGCCTTTAAAGTTAGACAATTCAAATTCTCAAATCAGTCTTTCCTTGAATTTCTCTTTTGACACTAATAAAAAATTGTTTTCTTTCTTCCTCATCAGAGTTGCGCTAGATGCAACTACTTCATTCAGCAAAAGCCGTTTTTGGATTGTTAGAAGATCGAACGATATCTAACATAACTTTTAAGTTAACTTGATTTCTTCTAAACAGATTTGAAAAGTCTTGTCACTTATACCAGGAATAACTAAACAGATCTAACCAAAATCCAAAAGAGCTGAGCTGACCATGGAGGCATAACTCGTCTATCATCTCTAGTCTGAGCTATGTCTGAATTACCACAAGGAGAGTCAAAGCTCATCAAAAACTAACGAAATTCAAATTGGCCAGGTTTCAACAGAACTACAATAGCTCTTAAGCATCATTTTTGTAATTAAGTGAGAGTAGCAAAACACAATTATCAGTGAAAAGAAGTACAGAATTAATCTACAAGGCTTGGAACAAAGCTTTACAATAAAAATATGTAGTTATGTGCCACAATCTTCGAAAATATGTACTTTTAGTTAGTAATCAATACAGGCAGGGCCGGTCAATGCTGTGATTTGCAGGTTTGGTTTGCAAAACGAGTGCAAACCGAATGGTTACATTGAAGGTATTGCTCGTTAAAGTTGCAATTCAAAAATATTGACAAATTACAAACTTTGTACAGTTAACTTTCTCAACGGTTGGCGCATGCGCAATGTGGCTGCATTATTATCATAAATTACTGATTATACTTTTTTATTTTTTATTATTCGTGATTTGCATGGGGTGGGCAAGATATATTGGAAATTAAAAAACTAATGTAATAATGAAGAACACTTGCAACAACAATGAATCACATCTTCCGCAACAGTTCAGAAGTTGTAAAGCCTTTAGTGTGAAGATTTATTGCTATCTTTGATAACGCTGCTTGAACTATTGTTTAACTGTTGGTTGAAGAATGCAGTTACCATCAATATTGAAATTTGATTATCGGTGGAGTGTTTATAAATTGGTTATTATGAAGTCTCAGGTGTTAGCGTCAACGGCAACGGCAACAGCAACGAGTTCATAAATCTACCTTGAGTCACCTTTTTATTTTAGCTGTGTTGCATAAAGATGTGGATCAGTTTTTAAGTAAGCTCAAAAAACGTGAGTTTTCTTGTGATTTTGTCATCTTACGAGGGTACACGGAATGGCACGTTTGCCTCGCAATCACAACTGATACTGACGGTTCACGCTAGTTCGTGAACTCGTCGCGCTCTGTTGTGCAGACATTCCGAGGCAAAAAAACTCGGAGCAACCTCGCTGAACGTCCCCGCATCTTAAGACGCTTATGATTTGCACGTCAAATGCAAACCACCCATCGTATATAGCTTTGTAATGATACCTATAAATGCTGCAATCCCCACATTTTTGTACCAGGAGTCTTGTTCTTTTTGAATCTTTTGGTAATCTGTTCCACATGAATTATCTTTTAAAAATATACTTTATGGACGCTAGGTCAGACCTCAGACAGATCGATCGTCCGCGATCGACCAAAATTTCGAATGTTTGTAAATGAATGAGTAACACCACACTACGCTTCTTAGATTATAATGGCTACTTTGGAATTGTAATCCGATATCGTGACGTAGCGAAGTTACAGAACATCACTGGTTAAGATGGTTATGATTTTATAAATTATATCTTATCAATTAGAAACAGTGCATTGACATATTTCCTGAAGTCAAATAATCAGTTGGCGAGTTACGAGGCAACCGTAATAGTCTAAGAACGGTGACATCACACTGCATCGAGCATAGGTCTTCATCATCAGTTTAAAAGTACGAATTCGTTTGAAGACTGATCGCTGTCATCGACGCAGACGATGTTGTATTATCTACTTATGTCAACAACTTAGTCACGATTAAAATTTCAAGAATATAAAATTAATCAGATTTTTTAAAAAGTGCAAGTTGTCTATTACTATATATTAAAGAGACTGAGTCTGTATCTATGTCGAAACCATATCAACCGTCGCTATGGTTACAGATAGTACATAGCAACCCAGTCTCTATGGTTACAGATAGTATTAAATAAATGAGGTTAAAATGAATGAAAATATAAAATAAAATACATGTGATTCATCACGCATATTCTTTGCTCTCATTTGTTTATTTGCTGCCTATCAAAGACAACCACATGAAACAAAAGATGTGCACTTTTTAAATTTATGCAGTTTTATGTACCAACTTGAAGAAATACGTACTAATAGGTACTTGCATTAAAAATATGTACCAATACATAAAGTATATACCATTTCCAAACCCTGTAATCAAAATCCTAATCCTTTCGTTCTATTTATACTCAGTCCAGTCTAATTCGCGAATTAAAATAAATGTGTCATCTAGAGTTGATCTAAATGTAACTAAATACGTTTGATAAAAGACTAACTTCCTCAAAGTCTTAATGCAAACTGCACATTAAATCAACGAAAAAAAAATCTTAAACTTGGCTAAAGAGTCGTTGACCATAGTGTAATTCGCAAAGTTCTTTAAGATAATGATTTTTTAAATCTACTATCACCATTAAAGTACCAATAATTTATGACTATTTTAGAAAATTTGGTAAAAGGTCTGGTATATCTTGAATCTAAAGACAAGCAACTTTGTAGATACCAATTGCTTTATTCCATTGTCAGAATGTATTCTTTAATACACTTATTCTCATAGTTCCGCTTTGCTTCACCTCGAACTCTTTTTTAACAAAATCAACAAAAACCCAACTCCAAGGAAAAGATTGGGTAGAAATCTAAGATAAATGGAAAACGAAAGACAATATATTGTAGTTTTTCACATTATTCTCTCTAAATAAACGAACCTTCAAAAGCTCTAAGCATTTCTATCTGAATTACAGGTACTTAAGAAGGCCTTTGTCGTTTAAATGTCAACCATAGAATGAAAACAAGAATTTTGCAAATGAAGTCAGAAAGTGACAATAAAAAATGGCACTTCATCCTTACATTTTATCAATTTATATACTCGGAACCATTTTGTGTAGATTCTTATGCATTTCTTAAATTGTAAGGTTGGAGTGACCGGTTTTCGCCAAACTTAGCGAAGTTTTCACAACATCTTATGTCCAAGTACTTGCTGATACTAAAAGGAGATAGAAAGCTCCACTCGTAGTGAATGAGGAAAGTTTGTGGTTCGATCTTAGATCATCAAGATAAAGGAACTATTGAAGTACACCCTACAGCTTTTTGAAATGAAGAAGGTTTGATCCCATCATTCCACAACTCTACCATCATGGAAGTAACTATAAGGGAATTTGATGCCAAAAGCACTAATTTTAAGAAATTGAACTTTTACATTATTTTGGACAATTCAATTACGAAGTTAAAATGAATTTTTTCTGAGTGATGTATAACAACAAATTTTGGAAGACTGGATATTAATATAAGATTTCAATAAAGTCTTTGAAAGGAGAATATTAAATTTTGAACTAGAAATAAATAATTTATTTAATAACGAAATTAAATATTTGTGACTCTTCTTTGATATCTCTTTTGAACTTACAAAAAATTAATTAAGAAAGGAATTAAATATTCTTATGTTAAACTATAAAATTAAACCAAATCAGTAAGCTTATTTCCTAATACAAGTCTTAATTACAAAATATAATTATCCATTATATGTAATTGGTTTTAATTAACTTTCATTAAAGTAATTTCCACTAACGTAAGTTTTGTCCTAATTTATCTAGCTTTAGGAATAATTTAGCACAACTACTATTTTGCCAAGTTAGATAATATAATATCTTTATGGTGTTTGTACAATATATTTCATCCAATTTGATTCATAAACCTTGATAGGGTCAATGATCTAATACCATTTCATTCAGTCCGGATTATCCTCAAGGAATTTCTCTTTCCCTTACAATTCCCTTCAACAATAGCGTCTTGTTGTTTTCATCATTAGGGTCATATTTAATACTTTTGACCGTTTAGCAATTTTTCTATATTTTCCCAGAGGAGATGGGAAAGTCTCAAGATTTATGGATATTCGAAAAGTTAGGAAAACAAGTTTTGATAAATAACACATTTATTATAGTTCCTACAACTATAAAAAGTGTTTCCAGCTCTAGAATATCCTATAAAATAATTAGTGTATAGGCAATCTGTAGAGATAATTGGTAGTCAAGGGTTGACACAATGTGTGCTAAACTAACGTTGGTCAATTGATCCCTTATTCAAGGGTTAATCGATGTTCAAGATACGACGTTGACAAATTGCGATTCTAATCTTGATTTATTTGGTGTAGGTCACGTCCTGATGAGAGTTTTACAAATGAGATTGTTGATGTTGCGGCGAAGAGGATACTCAACTCAACGCAGATAGTGCTTAATCTCCAAACTCCTTCGGGGTAATTAAAAAATGTTTTGGATATACAGTGGAAATCCCAAACACGGATGCTATTAAAACGAAATTAAATTAATTTAGAATTTGAAGGACTTAGTATAATACCTACCGCAAGGAAGGATTTTACAAACAAAATTACTATTTAATAGCAATCAAAATAAAATAAAGACAAACACAGACATGATAAAACTTTTATTTTTAAAAAACAAGACAATAAATTCTGTAAAAATTTAAAAAGAGCGTAATTAAATCAAATGCATACGCTTTTTCACGCTTTCAAATTAAAAAACGAAAACGTTCTTGTATACATATTAGCACATTAGCAAAAAAAAAACTGCTATTAACGCCAAATTGAAGCCGAATATTCGTTTAAATAGTAACGACGTGAAGCCCTCGACTAACAAACCACATTTTAAATGGCAGATAACACAAAAGCAGAAACCACCAACATTTTCTAAAAGTTATATTATTTTCAGATGCCTCGGGTCAGTTTATGAGACTCCATGTGTAAAAAGCTGAAATAAAAGCTGACCTTTCATGCGTAGCTACTTCGTGCGACACGTTGCGAAATCACATGTGCAAACAAAAAAACGAAACACGGGAGATCTTTTATTAAATTCTAGACATGACTTCCGCCAGTCGGATAATATTCCTTATGAAAACCCGACAAATACACTACATGTACTCTCTTGGTATGCAGTGTGCATCATACTACAGTTCTTTTGTTGAATTCAGCAGAATAAAAATTCCTTTCTAGGCTAAAAAATAAGACTTTTAGAAGGAATTAATGTTATAGTAAATTAGAGAATTTTAATTTCCATAATCCCAAGTCTGAAAATTCCTTTATAAAACTCTTTTATTCGTGAATATTAAAATAGTTAAAGTAGGATTACGAACAGATTTTAATCAGACTTTACTAGTTACTACAAAGTTCTAATGACAATAATTACATCTATAAGTCCTTGCGCTGCGACATCGATGCATTTGCATAATCTCTCTGGGGCAAATTGGAACAATAAGATTTTCTGTTACAGGTCAACTATCAATGTAAAATAGTTGCGGTTTGGGAATGCTCACAATAAGAACAATAGCCTGTATATAATTCCATTGCAAGTGCAATTTATGCAATTCCACTTAATTGTAAACACAAGAACCCAAACTGCAAACGTTTGTTAATAGAAGAGGGGAATTATCCGCTTTACTGCGTTTCACTGATTAGATTATTTATTATACAAGGCGCAAGAACTTATAAGTTGGAAATTTGACTTTACAATGAAATGATTTCATTATCTTCAAATAAATGTCACGGTTAAGTACCTGACATTTTTATCTTTTTGTTAAATGTTTAAACAAGAATCTCTGATTTGTGCATAAATCTCGCTGAATTGAAAGTTACAATTTGTAGTAAAGTGGATTAGTGGTTAGCTGCATAATTAACAACAGAAACGTCTTAAGAACTTCTACATCAAGGAGCTACGAGGTATCATTGTGAAAAACCGTCATTGTAGCTTTTATAGTTAGGAAAAGAATCAGCTACAGATATCAGGCACCATACCGGCACGAGACCAAAGAAATGGTCGACAAGAAACAATCTGCAGTAGTTGGGACTGTTCCAATCTATAGTCCCGGTGTTTCTTATGGGCCTATTCTTGGTTTTCTATTACTCGTTACAGATGTGTCTGTTTTTTCTTGGTTCAAATTCGGTCTAAAAAGTCAACAAAAAAATTTTTTTTATTTCGGTTCACTATGAAAAGTGTACACTTCGTTATAAAATTTTTGTAAATTTGTCGTATGTACACCCTATAAGGTTGTACAAAGGCCTTTTAAAATTTAGTTAGGGTTCTGTAAGAGTCAGAATTTAGCAGATTATAATACGACTAAATGATGACGTGCGTCCGTACAGCAAATAAATTTGTGAATTCCAAATATCTTGTAATGTCATTTTCTAATATTGCGTACATATCCGTACTCGACTTTAAATTTCGTTCTAAATGTATTTACTCAATATGAACTTATTATTTTATTTCATCTTAAAACGTTCGCTAAATTATTTACGTTATCTAAGATATTTTGTTCGAGGGACGTACATGCTTTATTTCAATGTAGAATTGTTTTTGTAGACGTCTAAACATTTTTATGGTTTATCAATTCGTAGAAATCTTGTTTATGTTTCAGCATTTTTATGTTCCTAAGAAAGGCTGGTTTACATTCGAAATGCAGGAGTTTGTTTTTCCATAGTTTGCATTTCTTCCCGTAATTAGTTTCATAATGCAGTGTATATCTGACTTTTGCTTTTCGTGAGACGTTTATGCGCCAGGAGAAATTTTAGCGTCCCTCGGGGAATCTTGGCTTAGCCATCAATCAGCAAGGCCGAGCCCGCCTCATAAGTTTGAATTCCTTGTTAATACAAAATTTACCGTGAATTCGAAATTTTAAGTTATGGTGTCCTTCCGGAGGCTAGCCCTGGAAAGATAATTACGACATTCTCGTCGGATCAAAGCGTAGAGTTCACGTGTAGTGGATAAGAACTTCTAGATATCGTTTTGTTCGCAATTTAGTTGCGGTCCTTAATGGGGATTGTGTCGTTAACAGCGAATTTTGTAAAGATTCCATTATCGTGGTGACCTGTTCTGTGTTGTGCGTGTTAGCCGCAATTCTCGTCTTAATCGCAATTCAGTTGCCGCCGGTGTCCCGGGAAAGAGATTTTGTGTGCTGCAGTGATTTTGATGTTACAAGCGTTTGTGTCAAGCGGTATATTTTGAGCAGTTTAATAAATCAAGTGTCTACTATAAATAATTCAGGTGAGCCCATATAGAGGGTGCTATTTTGTGAAGAGCCCATATACAGGGTGTTATTTTGTGATGAGCCCACATGCAAGGTGATATTTTGTGAGGAGTTATTATTTGAAGCACTTATATACAGGGTGTCAGCCTACAAGAAGCTGCGTAGATTGGCTTATGGTTTCCTTTTGACTTGACTTTCAGCTTCTGGCACCTTTAAGATATATTTAGAGTTTCTCTGAGTGTGAGCTTTTATCTTTTTGTTTAAGGTAAGTTTAGCTGGAACCACGCCCATCTTCGGCTTGGAGCTATGGGATTGAACATTTTCCGCCATTCGTAACGGGCATTAGGCCTCTTTTTCAGGTTGTTTCCGTTGCAATCTTTCGATATCCAGAAGTACTTTTGTCCGCAACCTTCCTTTGCGCTCTAAGACCTTTTTAATACAATAGATCTAGAAGGACAAACTCCCAGTGCCTGTAAAATAATATAATATAAAAATACATTGGAGGTAAGCACGAGAATACAGAAAGCTTCTTCCGAAGTATTTTGCTTAGTCAACATTTCTTCCTTTCGTCCATCTAATACAGTTTTAATCCTAAAACTAAAGTGTCTTCAAAACATTAAGCAAACAGTAAATCAAGTTCAAGATTAGATGTTGGTTGGCAAAAGTCTGAACACTCACCGATGATTTAAGTTAAGCAATCAAATGCATTTTCAACCTATAACTCCCACTCAGAGTTAATTGGACATCGTGACAAGTGAATTTTATCGATCTACAGTCTGCAATAATTCTTTTACTATTTTTTCAAGTTCCTATAGATATTTCTGCCGATATTTTTTAGTAATTTATACTAAGTTAATTCCAGAGAGTCTTAACTGCTTTTGGTGATTAAGTATAGAATCATAAAAGTAAAATTTTCAAAGAAAAGTTTGTTTATTAATTTATGTATTTGATCTTAAATGAATGAAATATGAAAACATACTTAAAGACTTTCTTTTGGTGTTTAAGGAATAAATTTATTGAGATGCAATCTCCGGGACATGTTATCTTGAAATAGTTTTTTCTGCGGAAGGTATCTATGTACCTACTAAAGATCAACGATTTCTGGAAATACCGAATTAGGTTTGATAGCATTTCACATGTCTTTTTATTAGATTTTAGTTTATGACGGTATCAAGATGTACTGATAGTGGGACCACCTTCTATTCAATTAACAAATGTTCAAAATGTTCATAGCCTAGCAATGTTAAACAAAATTAAAGTGTTTACTTGTTCACACAAGCTGCAATGGAAGTTGACTGAAGACGGCTTCTGCTGCAAGCATGATGTTGGTACCAACGAAACTTGCATTGTTATCCCTCTGTATGGAAGAACGTTAGAAGTCTATTATCACATCTCAGATCGTTCCAATATAGATAATTTATTTTATTTAGTATATTATTATCTTTTATTCGCCTGTACTGTATTGGTTTGTTGGGAAAGTGTAATCAATCCTTTGCTCTTTACTTGCAGTCATAAAAACCTTTCATCTTTAATAAAAGGCTCGTTGGTTTTACGCTCCAGGTATTTTGCTCAATTCTTCTTCACTTGCGGATTGGACAACTGCAATTTATCGAAAACTGACCTTTTTTAAGCTCCTTCGGCGACAGTCTCTTTTAAATGATTACTTCCTTGGATTTTAGTATGACAGAAAATATTGGGGTGGCTTTTTTCTTCGGTCAGATAGGATAGAACTTGAATAAACTTTCTGTGTCTAAAAACAATAACTGAGATATCGGGTATTTGAATTCCATGGAAAACCTAGTACGCTGCACTCTCTGCAAGGGAGTAAAGGATGCTTTACAACATATTCAGCAACCAAACAATAATCAGAAATCGTATCTAGTTGAAAAGTTGTAACTTGTATTGAGGAGCTTTGTGTCTCTGTACACACAGTAACCTATAGGTTAGATATGATTCAGGTTGTGTAAGATGCATCCTTTTCGAGTAAAACTAGTTTATTTAAAATATTTTACAATACTTTAGAATTGCAAAACTGTATGCGGCATTTTCGATGAAGTCAGTCTTTAAGGTAGGCAAAGCCTTTGTCATTAATGGCTACTGTTTAAAAAGTTCCAAACTCTTGGTGTCACTTATATTAGAGTTAAGTTAGACAGTACGGACCCTAAACATCTCCATTCGTACACGATTCTAACTTCTTATTCTCTATTATAGATCATAAATCAATACTAATTATCAAGTTGGTTCGACTATCACAGAAATGTTTTATTTATTATTATTTATGGCTTAAACATCTCCTTGGAATTTTCCTTAAGCTTTCTAGATCTGTTTCTTGGAATAGATCAATCCCCTTACACAATATCTATTTAATTCTTTCGTATATCTTTCTCCATTCCTTTCTGTCTTTTATTCTTTTCCCTATATTTACGATCCCGGCCCTTGCTAAATCCTCTCCGACTTGCTTCAACCAGTTTGATCTCGATCTGCTTCTTCTTTGTTTCCCCGCTGATTCCCAGTTTGTTATTATCTTTGTGATGTTTTCTTTTGATCTTAGTATATGGCCATACCATTTTGCTCTCTGTACCTTAATCATCTTGATAATATCCTTCTTCTATTTCTTCATTAATTCTTCTTCTGTATTCGTTCTCATTTATTTTCTTTGGCCCCATTATTGCTCTTAATATTTTTCTTTCTACTCTTCTTATATTTTCTTCATCTTTCTTTGCCATTGACATTGTCTCTGCTGCCGCATACGTTATTGTTGGTCTTATAAGCGTCTTGTATATTTTGAATTTAGTATTTTTTGTGGGTGCTTTACTCTTCAATAACCTTTTGTTTGTAAATAATTCTCTGTTAGCTGTCGCTATGTTCTCTTTTATTTCCAAATTTCTACTCCCACCATTGGTTGTTACGCTACCCAGATACTTAAATTCTTCTACTACCTCAAAGTGTGTTCCTGTTTTAATTTCCTTAATTTTCTTCTTATTAGTTTGTTTTCCAATTGTCATTATTTTCGTTTTACTCACATTTAACTCTAACCCTACTTTTCTACCTTCTTCCGTTATTTCGTTTAACATTGTACACATTATTTCCTTTCTTTTGGTAATAATTACTAAGTCATCTGCATATGCTATTGGTTGGACTCCTCCTGTTCTTAATGTGTCTTCATTAACTTTTCTCGTTATGTATTCTAGGGCTATGTTGAATATTGCTGTCGAGAGTGATTTTAATGATTTATTACTGTATTTCAATAGTTCCATATTTACTCTATCTGTACCAGGGGCTTTTGCGCTACGCCTCCTGTTCATCACTTTCCTCTCCTTCGGTTATTATTATTTCTTCTGCTGCTTGTTCCTCATTTAGTATTTCCTTAAAGATGTTCATCCATACTTCTTTAATTTCTTCCTCTGCCCGTACAGTCTTTCCTTCTTTATTTTTAATTCCTCTTATCTTTAGTTTATATGTTCTTGTTTGTTATTTAACTTTTTGGTAAAAGTTTCTTGCGTTCTTTCTGTTATTTTCCTTTTCTCTTTCTTCCATTTAACCTTCGATTCATTTCTTCTTACTACTCTGGACAGAAATGGCCTGCCCATATTTTCGCTGTCGGTTTTGTAATGTGTGGGAAAGAGTTAGCAAATGCAATTGTCACTTTGTCAGAGTGCAGACCAATGAATTCCAATCTACGCGAGGTGATCAGTTTTGTAAAAGACCTCTAATCTTGTGCTTATCTTACAGATGCTCAAAACTCTAGTAAAATTAAAGAAGCATCGTTTCGAAGCTTTGACTACTTACGGTAGGGTAGTACGGATGTATAGGAACACATAAATTTAGGTTAATTCTAGGTACTGTTAATACGATTCAGAATATACTTATTCTCTTGACAATCGTATATTAATGAGGCCCTATGGGATAGCGAAACTACGGCTACAAATTTGATAATTTAATTCACGTTAATATCAAGATTTTGACAAACAAATGTTGCTCAATCAATTAAAAACAATTAACTTGTTGCTTGTATTGGCAAGCAGGTTTTCCTTGCAAAAATGCATTTCTCAGAAACAATGCCTAAAAGAGAAACCAAAAAGGTAAATCAAACCGCAGGCGGTTTACAGAAAGTCTTATTCTCTACCCATGACCTGCGGTCAATTGCATTTTTATTGCGCTCCTCCTACATTTATCAGAATGAAATAGAGAGACCCGTCTATTAAAATTATTATATAAAATGCACGCCTCATTCAAAATTCATCAGTAACCTTTATCAGAAACAGCTATGTAACTGCTGCTTTTGCTATTTATTCTCTCTTTTATTGATTTTCTTTGTTTGATCAACTGTCACCTGTATGTTACGATTGCATTTTTGAAATGCATGCATCTGCTTGCGTGACTATTAGGTAAGATATGTAGTAATCATGTTAAGATACCCCTTCATCACGAGTTTTTGATTTCCTTTATTAAATTAGCAACGATAGCATGAAATCTTACGTTACTCAAAAGTATTCCCAAAAAGAGTTATTTACATACATAAAAACAAAAGCAAAAAAAAACTATTTCAGGTTAATTCTGGTTTACTTTTGAAACTGTATTGTCTTGTAAAGATTTCTTAACCTTTTATCAATTCCCTCTTAACGACATTAGGTCTGTAGCAATTTTTCATTATCTTTATGACACTTGACACAGCATTTACAGAGACATAAACTAACTAGTACAGAAACTACCTACTTTAAGAATTAATATTCCATTGTTCGTTTAAACACAATCTTAAAAAGATTGTTGTTGCATAAATGGCAACAGGGTTAATGACTTAACTGTAAAAATGAAAAGATAGCACAAGTAAGTAAAACCTAGAGCTTACATTAATAAGAAATTCCATTTCAGTGAACATAAAAATAGTGCAACCACATCAAAATTTAAACGACACATTTATTGATTTAAATACAAACAAGGTGAGTTCTCAAAATGTATATTATGTACGTACGTTGAATTACCGGTTACTGTGAAAGTCATATAAAATCATTTGTTTTACAACGTACAATATTTCTCAATCAAAATGCGAACTACATTTTTTTGATTAAGATCCCAAATGTCATTGACTCTAATTGCTCCCAATCAAACTTTATAAATGAAACAAATTCAATTTAAACACCAAAACAATAATAATCTTAACATAGCAGATGTTCAAATTGAACGATACAAAAACACTGTATTTCCTGAAGTTAAAAATATCTACCGCGACTGATGAGTCATACACACAAAAAAATAAAGATACACAGAGTGTTCTCCAATTACGTTCCATACTAGGCAAACACAATTTCATTTCTCTCAATTGTTTGATTTATTATTTTCTTAAAGTTCTCATTTAATATTTACTTGAGCGACAAACAACAGAACAAAGCTTCTCTAAACTGCAGTCGATGGTAGTTCAAAAAAACAAAAATACGCCGAATTGTTTTAACAAAAAAAAATCGTGATATCTGCCAATTAGTCATTTATAGCTTTTCTTCTTTGTAGCTGACATAGTTCCAATATCTAAATACTGGCTGTGACCCAAATGCTGATTCAAAAATACAATACTACGAAATAATGGTCCGGGAATTTTTGCGTAGTAGCACTTGCAAATCGTTTAAAGGATAAAATTGTAAGATACCTTGAAATTTCCATCAAAAAAATGCAAAATTAGACCATTAAACCAATTACAAGTAGTTTGGTTCCCTGACCTTGCTGATCAATGCAAAACTGGTCTAAATATAAACAATAGGCTATTTCCAAACGATTCTAGAAATAAATAAGATAAATAAATAAATTAAGCAAGAATGAATAACAAAAGCACATTTTCTTGATTCCACCTACTGTTACTACTAAGATGTCTAAAATGGAAAATTTATGGTTCACAAGTGTTAGAGGCAACTAAAACATTTACTGCTTTTGTTATGCCGTACGAGGCCGATTCGATACACTTTTTTCAATTACATACTCACAACCTAAATAGAAGTCAATGATACACCGGCCAAGAATAGAAAACCAAGCATAGTAACACTCATGAAGCTTGCAAAATATAAAAATAACAGCCAGGGCTATTTAACAAAAATGGCCGCTGCAAAATAAAGCAATGAAAGTGAGAAAAGATGCAGGAAACTTGTACTAAACGAATCGGGACTTTAAACGGGGCCCCTTGACTGCCCCTTTTAGAACTGATAATCTAACCGGTCAATACAAGCTTTCTTATCAGTCACCATTTTGGTCTTTGACTTATTTATTTTTAGGACTCTCCACCTAGATGTTATAATAGGAATCGGCTTGGTTTTTAGTGGTCTTCTTCCGGGTTCGACTGACACGATATATTTCTACACCTTACACATCATTCCTTGATGGTGCTTTCGTTCTTTTTTATTGGAATTCCGAGCTTCACCTCTCCTGCCCTACTAACCTTGAAATCATGTGCTGTAGAACTTAAAAATTCGATTATTCTGTATGAATCAAAGGTGCGTGGGCGACTTAATAGAAACTCATTGCGTTGAAATCGGATACTTTTTGTCTTTTAACAGCATAAAGGTTATCAAACTGCTTTATGAGCGTCTTCCATCAAATACGACTTCTATACTAAAGTAGGTTTCATGTTGCGATGTCTTACTATGGGAAGAAAAAAGCGCAAATTTGAAATAGAGAGAAGCCTTTAATTTTGAAATCAAGTAAGGAAGGGTAAATGCCCAATGTTCCGGGTTTAAACAAGGCGAAGTGCCACCTTTAATCTTTTAATTAAAAAAGGTACAGTAAAGAGGGTTGTTTATGCGGCACAAAGCGTCACTTATCATTTTATAACAAATGGAAGAGTAAAGCCGCAATTTTTTGCAGCTATAAAAGGCCTAGTCAACCAGAGCAGAATGCTACATTGAATCATGCAATATAAAAAGCAAGAGCAAAACTAGAACTTAGGCCCATTTAGCCAGCAGAACTTAGCAAATAAATAAGGGAAAAGTAAAATCTGATACACGAATGCTAAACAACACAAAGTGCCACTTTTAAAACTGTAATGAAAAAAAAAAGAGTGAGGCTCGATGTTTGGCCGCCTCTTAATAAACCACGAAGCAGCAGAGGTATGATCTTGCAATGAATAAGACAGCAAAACCAGAATTTTGGCAGCCATCAGCGGCGCGAAGCGCCACCATAAATCTGACAATATTAAAAAGGCGGAGTTTTGGTCACCATAGACGTCCCGTTTAAAAAGTGTAAAGCGTCACCTTTAATGTTGTAAAGAAGGAACGAAACCTGAGAAGGTAACCACAGGGACCTCACTTAAAACAAACCATTTCTTTTAATCCGCAATAAAAAAAATGAAAGTAAGGCCTGTTACTAAAGCCAAAATATCAGGAATAAGTGTGCTATAAATAAAAGAATGAAGCTGGCATTTTGTAATAAAAAACAAAAAAGCAAAGGATGTTTGGTCGTCTGTTAATAAAGCACAAAGCATCGCATATAATTTTGCAATGATTCGAAGAGCGAACTCAGAATTTTGGCCGGAAAAGATGTTCCGTTTGAAAAGCGATAAATGCTACTTTTAACCTGACAATAAATAACTACACGCATCTCGCTTAAATAGCGCAAAACATTTTCTTAAATTTTTTTGATAAAGAAGAAGAAAGGAAGGGTCGACGTTTGGCCGCCGCAGGCGGCCTGTTAATAAAGCATAAAGCATCGCATATAATTTTGCAATGATTCGAAGAGGGAACTCAGAATTTTGGCCAGCAAAGATGTTCCGCTTGAAAAGCGTAAAATGCTACATTTAACCTGGCAATAAATAACTACACGCATCTCGCTTAAACAGCCAAAAACATTTTCTTAAATTTCTTGATAAAGAAAAAGAAAGAAAAGGTCGGCGTTTGGCCGCCGCAGGCGGCCTGTTAATAAAACACGAAGCATCGCATACAATTTTGCAATGAATAAAAGAGCAAAATCAGAATTTTGGCTGTTCCGTTTAAGAAGCGAAAAGCGTTACCTTCAACTTTACAATAAATAACCAAAAACGCTTCGCTTAAACAGAATAAGGTGTTGCCTTTAATCTTGTAGTAAAAAGGGAGAAAGCAAATATTATTAAAATGCAATCTGATATAGTTAAGCAACAAATAGCAAAGCAAAGCCAGAATTCTGGAAGCTGCAGAAGGTTATTCAGACAGCGCAAAGGCAATAATGAAGGGAGTAAAAGTCGGACTTTTGCCTGCCACTTTTAACTCCACAGTAAATAAGAGAAAAGCAAAGTCTGATGTTAGAAGACACAGGTGGCTCGTTTAGGCAGTCTGAAACTCCACATTTATTAATCTACAGTAGAGGAGATGGCAGAATCCACATTAAGCAGGCCGTCTAAACAGCACGATTTTTTGGGTCTTGTAATACAAAAGAAGAAGAAATCTGCAGGCGGTGTGTTCAGATTGCTCTAATCCTGTACTCAACAGCCGTTTCCTTCGTGTGTTCAACTTCTTTTGGTTTGGATGTTTGCGTCTTTGCCTGGCAAATATTAAGATTTCTAATCTTGTTCTCCGAAAATTTTTATATGTAAGTATATGCGAGAATCTTAGTCAAATAATGTTAAATTACTATAGAGAGCCAACACCAACAAATTTAGTAATAGAGAAACGATCCAGTTCAGACTTGTTCTTATAGTAAATAAAATTAGAAACCAGTTTGAGAGGATGAATGGAAGCAGCCACTGAAAGTTTTATTCCACACGAATCATGGTACTTAATGTAATAGTGAATATGAATGGATATTTAGAAGAAAAATTGGTGGCGGTGGTATCACAGGAGATGATGAAACTCCACTCTATGATCCTTAACCTTATAAGAGCTTTTCCTTAGAAAGTTAAGCAGAACGCAAAGAAGAAGTAACTGAAAAGTTGCAGCTTGCCCGAGAGCTTTTTTTTTGTTGAATTTGTAGCAAATCTGTGTTGGTTGTTTTGATTCCAAATTTTTAGAACGACCTTAAAATCAAATCTGTGTTTTCAAGATAAAATTGTTTTTCTCAGTCTTTATTCTTCAAATTGGAATTTTGAACTTTATTAAAACACTGTTGAAGCAAGGCACGTAGCCGCAATTCAACCAGAATTTTGGGTTTTAAAATATGTACAAAATGAATATTTAGAAACGGCAACTGAATCATCCTCCTTCTAGAGCAGAACGGTAGCCAAGTATTGTGAATTTACTATTCTGCTCAACTAACAGTAAGATGAATTCAAAGCTACACAAATACGTTTCATTATGAGAAAATTCGAATAGAAAACTAAACCAAATTACTTGTAGAGTTCACTGAAAACTCTTTACTTAACTTGAATATGTGATTCTAGTTAGATACTAATTGGTCAGCATTATTATGGTTTGTTTTGTGTTACTAAAGTAAATTAAAGTTTGTTACAAACTTTTACCAAAATAGTTGCTTAATGTAAATTTCAGTTTTTCAATTATCTATAGTAACCAACATGGTGTACACAGTAGAGCAGTTCTCTGTTTAACTTTAAGCAGCACCCAAACAATTTGTACTGCCAACACGTAATATTTACTTAGTTTTACCCAAGGGATACATATCTAACATTCCAAATATAAATAGTACTTACTACTTCCCATATACCTATTATTTAGTACATAACAAACCGCTAGTTTCTAATTAGTTTCTATTAGGCATTTCCTACAAATTTAATGTTGTTGAAAACAAAAACCAAGAATGAAAAATATTTCATTTGATGCGCAGAATACTTAATATTATTATAAAATACGGCATATTCCAACATTTTAACGGAAAAAGAGAATCCCTCCATCATCATTCTAAAGTTAAGCCCTGCATAAGAAGCTTAAAACTTTGTAAAAATTTCTTCGTTAATGAAGTTTAAATAAATTGGAGGGGAGTCACGCTAATTAGTTTAGAATTTAATTCGATTACATAAAATCTGGCGGACGAGCTTGTGTATACTTTCAGTAAATATATTTTTCCTTTTTTGTTGTTGTTTTTGATTTATTATATATTCTATTCTGAGATATAAAAATAATGAGGTTAAAAACGTCCATTCATCAATTATACATGTATAAAAGTTGGTCAGTAAAGCACCACATATGCATCATTATAAATAATGAATTAACACCATTTATCAGTAGAATAATAGGTAACGAGCATTGTTTCCAAGCATACTAATGAATATGTGAGCTCCAAGCGCTTCGGGTTGGGTTTGTAATATGCTGATATTAATGGAAGATTCAAAAAGTTTTATTTAATGTTACGAAATGTAATAATAAGAAGCTTTTTTCTCAATAACATAAAAGCTCTTTTAAAAGTCAGTTTCTTTAAATCAATGACGCACCGCCACGATATCAAACGAAGCAACAGGCGTGCTTTAAAGGAAAGAAATATGAACTGAAGAAATTTCAATTTTCATGCATTTCAGCAAAATGTATCTCCCCTATCAAATACACTGATGTGAAATAAAAGTGGGAATAATTCTAAAGTAGGTAATGTAAAAAGCTATCTTTTTTGCAATTTTTAATTTTTATCTGCACAAATACAATTTGAACAAGTAAATCAACAGTTTGCACGTTGAATTGAGTAACGATAATTAAATTCTATAAAACATTAAAATTTCATTAATTAAACTAACATAAATCACATCTATATGGAATTGCAACAATGATAATTACAATAAATATGTGTTGACTGCACATGTAGCATATTTGTTTCAGATAGAAAAATAATGAAAGCTTACACTATTTGCAATATATACAGGGCGATCATTTTAAAACTTCCCACGTTGAATAACTCTTTAATTTTAAAATTATCAAAAATTGCTGAAACGCTTCGAGTTTGTTTTGGAGGGAGACATTTAATAACCTGCTCTAGCCAGTTGGAAAACTTTCACTTAATTTTTAAGTTCTCCTTGTGAGATTTATAGTGTTCTTAGGGAGTGGGTTCTGATAAGAATTACGACATGCTTGTCGGATCTGAGTTTCGTATTGTTTAACAGCGAGGCCGTGGTGCGTTTTCCAATGAAAATCACCTATTCTGTTTTGTGCGTTAGCAAGTTTTCTTCATTTGCAATTTAGTTGCCGTCAGTTTTCCGAGAGAAAAAATGTTGGGTGTGTTGACCAAGGTTTCAGTATATTTATCGTATTCTCTGTTTAGTGAAGTCATCAAATCGTCATTAGTGTGTATTTGGAAGAGCGTCCATATACAGGGTGCTAGACTACGAGAAGCTGTGTGGGTTGGCCGATAATTTCTTTCTTTTATTCTCAGCTTCTGGCGCCCTTTAGGTATGTTTTGTTTTGGTTCTCAGTTGAAATTTAAGCCTTAGGTTCAGGCAATAACGCGATTATTTGGGTCATTTATTATCTCTGAACCACGCCCAATCTTCGACTTCGAGCTACGGGATTGAACATCTTCCGATTTCTGGCTTATACGGGAAGAATTAAGCCTCTTTTTTAGGTTTTTCCCGTTACACATTCCTATCAATCCACAGAAAAATCGGAGCAATTAACAAATCAGCATTCAAATATAAATTTTGACAGCTAAACTAATGTCAAGATTTCTGATACATGTACCATTTTGATAATGATATAGACCGTATTGGTCTTTTTCCAATAGCTAAACTATTTTAGATATGTTCAGTTTAAATCAATGTCTTTGACCTGTTTACATAGTCTTCTTCACAATTTGTACAGCCATAGATTTAGAAAACATGCTGCTTATCAGTTGTATCTAGAAAAGGTTATAATTCTAGTTCTCTAACTGGTAAACTTGTCTGCCTGCTACTTCTTTTTGTGCACACCCCTAGGAAAGAATAGATCTAATTCTGGGCGAACAGACTACCCTAATCTGTGCAACGCCCTATTTATTCTTTGGTAATCAGTAACAGCACTTCATATACTTTGGCCAATAGACTTATCCAGAGTGACACCTTTCTCCATCACTTACAGAAAAGAATATCAAATCTGTTGTTACTTTGATTTCGCAATTAGCTGATCTGATTGGATTTTGCAAGATACAATCATCTGATGAAGGGTTGATTACGAAATCAAATGTGACAACAGACTATTTTCTATATAAAAAAAACCTTCCACGTGACATACTAAGAAATTCATCAAAAAATAGAAAGGAAGAAACTAGCTTTAGTTCAATATACATCTCAGTTCATAAATTTGTAAATTCTTCAATCAATCGGTACCCGAGATAAAGAAGCATCTGGGTCTGTCCATTGTGAACCGAGTTGACGAAATATATCTACACGAACAACGTGAGTTTATTGATTTTGACTCGAATTAATCAATTTAAACTCTTGTTTCGCCATTACACGAATTACGCATGAGATTATAATTTCATTAGCTTAACAATGGAAAACCATTTTTATGGTTTCAGAATACAAAAGTTTTGTTAACGGCATATATTTCTTCATCTTTTCATCTAGGAAAATTCTGAGATTGAGAAGTAGATAAAAGCCGGGGGAAGCTAAATCAGGCGAATATCCTGATGAAAGATAATTATTTATTACGTACTAAGCTTGGCCATTCTTCAGAAGTATTTTGATATAATTTGATCAAAAATCTAGCACTCTTTCGGGTAGATTGTACGTAAATGCAGTAGCCATCTTGAGGATAGCCTTTTCATGTCAAATTTACGTTGCTTTGAAATGTTCACAGCATTAACTATTTTAGAAAATCTAAATTGCCCAGGTATCTTGTAAAACCATATCATGAATTTTCTAGATCAATTCTAGTGTCGTAACACTTATAGGACGTCTCTCTACCTTTTCATTTTTTTTTTGTATGCAAAATAGCTGCTAACAGCCAACTATTTGACAGATTGACTTTATATTTTTACCGCTGACAAAAACTGTAGCTTTATAATTGCTTACATACCAGCGTACCTAACTAACTGTGAGGCTACCTAATTATCCTTTCACTCATATTTTCAGCTATTGTAGTTCGAATCCCCCCATCTGTAACTCTCATCAAAGCTAGCTAACAGGAAGTCCTTTTTTCCCGTGTAGGCTAGATTCTAAGCAGAAGTAGCAAATGAATCTATTGAAACATAGGTTCAACTACACAAAAATATGTATAATCGAGCAATAAATATAACAAGAAATAAGTGAGCTATAAGCAAAGAATGCTTTCTTGAA
Source organism: Ignelater luminosus (assembly GCA_011009095.1). Lineage (NCBI taxonomy): Eukaryota > Metazoa > Arthropoda > Insecta > Coleoptera > Elateridae > Ignelater > Ignelater luminosus. The sequence goes on from VTPC01001381.1 coordinate 66,537, forward strand.
AACCACCAGACAAGTGAAAAGGTAAAAGCTTGTATGACAAAAGGAAATAGTATGCCGTGTCTTAGTGAGCTAAGCAGAAATGGTACGCGAAATATTCCAAAACTGCAGTTTCAATGGTCTTATAATGGAACTAAGCAATCAAGCAAATTGATTTGTACTAGTAAATATTCTTTTTGGCAGCTTTATGGTCTGTTTGATTTGCTATCATGACAATGCAGTTCTGAGCTTTGTCAAGATTCTATCCCATTATTTTAGAAATTGGCGTAAATCAATTGTGTTTTGTAGAATAGCGGATTTTTTAATTTGAGCAACTATCTAACTGGGTGAATAGATAATATGGTGTACTGTTTGCAAGTATTGAGGTTCATTTTCGTTTTGTTAATCATTCTTTGGCATTTTGACCTGATTTCTGTGCGTTCTTTGTGATCTTGGTTATAGATCGAAATCTTTGGCCTAGATTTCGAGTATATACAGTTTTCTATAAGGGCTCTGATATCCAGATTCACCAAAAAGGATAACCAATGAAAGTCTAAATGAAACTCTTTTAAGAGCTCTCTGGAAATGTATATATCTCTTTACTTGCTAAATGTGCGTTCCTTATTTTGTGCGATATAGTCTAGGTACGTATTGCAAGAGTTGTTTTACAATTTGTCTTGAGTAAGCGTAAATGGTGTAACTGAGATATTGCATCACCGCATGCCATTTACTGACTATAGATGCATTCTCCATTTGTTAAGCTGTTCCTTTTGGTTTTTAGTTCAATTTACCAAACGATTAGTATTTGTGAGCTAAGTATCACTGCGAATACTTTTTCTAAATTTTAGTTTGGTGGACACAATAATTGTTTTGATTGGTTGTTTAGTTACGGTGCGTTCTTTAAGAACAGTCTTATGCCTTTCTTGTTGTTTTAGGATGAGGTTAGCACTGAAATATTTTTGTTGGGTGTTTTGTAAAGTTCTCAAATTAACTGCAGAAGGCTTTTGGTTTGTATAGTTACTGTTACCTTTTATATTGCTTTGAGGTTTGAGATCTAGTAGTAAGTATTGTAGGGCCTGTGTGATTGATCAGACACGAGACAGGTAAATTTCAAGATCTGCTGTAACTATTGAGCTGTTTGATGAACAAGCTGATACAATTTTCACGAAATGTGTATTGAGAATGTTTTGTGTAACTTTTGTTGTGTTGGAATCAGATTGATTAATTTCTATTTACACTTGAACTTGACGTATGCTATTCAGAACTATAACAAAATTGAGCCATCTAGGAAAGTACTTTACGGTCATTATATCGATTGTGTAGATAAATTAGTTTTTTTTGGTTGTATTTCATAATGTATACAACGAGATGTTCATTAACAGTGAAGAATTTTAAAATAGACCCCAAAATATATTACTTTAATGAAACCTGTTGACCTATATATGAGTATATTCGAGTTCGTCTATTTATTAGCATACAATAGGAGCTTTCGAGGTATCGTATTACAAACAAACCTAAAGAATAACTTTTTCAAAATACAGACGATAGATCGTTGGAATTTCATATCAAGTTCCGCCTTTCCACAATACAATAACCTTCTTAACAACTAAAGTGACGGCAGTACAATACGGTAGTTGAATTATTTGTGATTAAGAAGTTATTACAATGAATGAAGACAAACAGATACCCAAAACAGGCACGAAGCTGCAGTCAATAGGAAAATAAAAAGATTGAAACCTACATAGACTAAAAAAAAATAAAGCCATAAGAATAGAGCTAGGAATGAAAGAATTAATGTAAACTAAAGGAAAAAATTTAATAAGATATTCTGCAACAATTAAATTCTACAACGAAAGATTTTGAGAATAATAATTATCATATAATAATAAACATACTAGGTGACAAGAAAAGCAATCGTTAGGTAGGAAAACGTTTTCCCATGTATAAAACCCTACGATCTTATCTTGTCAGTTAAAGAAAATTTAAGTTTTTAATCGTCTTTAGAATGAGAAAATATTTCCTTAGCTATAGCTATGGGTTCGAATTTATAACCTACCCAATTTTTGCTATTGGATACTAAATGGCAATTCTGAATATTACTTTGCCTCAGTGCATTGGATGAGCGATTTACATATCTTTAGTACCGATACTATATGACATAATGATATAGTAGCATAGTAATGTCACAATGATATCCAACAAGAGGAAAGAATTAGAAGGATTGTGATCAGTCTTTCAATGATAATTACGGTGAACTTTGCGAATTGTTTATTGCGCATGCGTTTAATTTCTATAAATTTCAAATATAGTTCCGCCAAGTGAGCACGCTCTCTGTGGTTGCCTTTGCGTCAGTGGGGGCGATGGTGAAGACAGTGGGAGACCTGAGACAGCCTCGACCGGCGCTCCTCCCAAATGATAGAGGTCCATCCTGCTGTTGAATCTGCGACATAACATATCGACATGCAGCCGTAAAAGAGAGCATTTCGACTCCATTCCAGAAAACGAGAGACGCGATACCTTCCCTCTACGGAAACTCAAGTATTCGAGAAAAAAATCTGATTGGAAAAATAAAAAATGTGAAGCCAAAATAAACACCAAATCAGCTTTAATTATACTACAAACTGTATAAATTAGTACAAACTTAACGCAATTATGAGAATTTTCCTTTATTGTTTGCATGAACACGTGCTAGCAAAATATTTAGCAGAAATAGGCTACACGCTATTGTTGTTATATTAAATTTTACCCGAAAGCCCTAATAGAATAACAAATTTAGAAAACCTAATTACATTTAAGAAAGGACAAGGTATCGCCAGGGAAATATAAACATTAAAGGTAATGGTTTAAAGACAGTAAGGGTTGCTTAATGTCGATAATGTCTGGAAAGTTTCACCTGAATGGCTTTTCGTGTATATGTCTACAAGGAAACGAAAATAAAAACATTTTAAAGCCCAATTCGATACAAACAAAGCTATTTTAACAAAACTAGTTATAAAAATGAATCTTTTGTGACACATATTACATGCACAATTAACAAATGTTCGCTTCTACAATCAGAGTGATGCTTTGTAATGTGGCTATAAATACCCAACCATTGTCACAGCATGTTGCGCTTATGAATTTAGTTGTTACGTGTAATTTGTCATTCTCTTTGGTAGGTAAATATTTTTTAATCCCATAACTTTACATAGAAATATGCTGTGTTCCTTTTAACGACATTGTAATATTACGAAAAATTGGAAAAAGGCCGCCCGCTCGCAGGTTTATTCTTTTAAAATTAACCTTTTTTTAAAACATCCAGACAGTTATATAAATAACAAAATAAAAATGACAGCCTGCGCACACAAGAAAGAATTAATAGTGAACATAAAAAAATTCCTGACGGAGGAAGTTTGTCTAATGGGTTGTATTAACTCAAATGTGCCAGCAAATACTCTCTTTATTCGTATAATATTCTGGTTTGAATAGTATATTTTTAGTTCCAAATAAGCGTTTCCCTTGAAGATTCAACTGATTGATTCCCGTGGAATATACAGCCATTTACATCAATTTTCAATTATCCAGTTCAGTTCTGCTATTTCCGTTATCTGCTATATTAGTACACTTTTTCCAATTTTCACCATTACGAATATTTAAGTTTTATCAAGGAAAAGAGAATGTCTCCTATAGAAAAAATAAAGCTCGAGTAATATAATTTTATCAGGCGTTTGAGAAAATAACCAGATGATTCGTAATTGTTTTTTATGGAAGTTTGGAAAGTTTAAATGCGGAGTTTATAATCATTTTTCAGGAAGAATGCTTTTCTTAGAATGGAAAAAGGAGAGGAAAAATCATTAAGGAAGAAATTATTAATTTCTGTTATTTGAATGTGCTTTTAAAAGAGAATGTGTACGAGATATTGAAAACAGGAATCAGAAAAAATTTGCATACAATTGAAAATAGTAATCAAAAATACAATGGTTAATGGGGGGAAAACTTATTAAAATTCTGTCATGGGTTTGTTACATTAATTTGATAGGCATCTCTTAATTTTTCGCCTTTTGTAATAATAACTTTCATGAATACCGCGGCAGAATTTTAATTAGTTCACATTTAGTACAATTGATTTTATAACATGCAGTAACCAGTGTAGATAATAATCAGTATATTTGCACAAGACATGTATAATATTTTAATACTAAATTAATTTTGTGATATACATATTAAAAATTATCATAGAATTTCAAGCAGACAAGACAACTAAATCGGGAATGCCTGAAGGTATACACCGTCATGTTGTTCAGTTTGATGAGTCAATAATAGCAGCTACGTTTCAAAAAATGTTTCCATTACGTGAAAGAAAAATAACAAACCCAAACTCATTTGTATGTTAATTAAAGAATGAAAAATTCGTTTGAAGTTAACAAGTTAACAGCTGCAATCAACACATCAAATGATAACGAATGCTGCTAAGAAAAATGTTCCTGCTTTCAAATATACATACTGCAGGGCAATATACTTTTTATGCATCATCAAACACATTAACTAAGTTCATCAAATACAAAAGATAACAAGATTTGAATTTTTGAAAAACATAGTAATAACTATCAAGGATAACGTACATAGCTCGAGAAGAAAATTCTAAAAGCTCTTGAGATTGCAACTGGTCGGAAAAACCAATATCATGAAGGAAAAGAGTAACGTCAATTTGTAAATTGCCCATTTTACATCAGAACAGAACCTTTTCGAGTTACGTATTGAAAATGAGAATGATTAAAGTGATAAAAAGAAAGATCAGATCTATTCATTGTCAAAAAGTCTAAGAGAGGAACCGTGGAAACTCTTATACAATATAAATAGAATCACACAGATTACATTTAAAGAGAAAAAAAAGCTATTATTAGGTTTTGAATTATGATGCGTTTTTGAAGTAAGAATCTCAAGTGTAACATTTAGTTCATAGGAGTAAATTCCTTCAAAGGCCACTTAGTCTTTACCTGCCTTCCAAAAAATTTCTATGATGATGGCATTATTTTTATTGGTAAATTCTGTATTACTAATAACAAGTATCGATTGCGATATACGTGGACTATCAAGATTAAAAACTAAAAACTGAGTTACAACATAAAGGATAGCATTTATTTGAGTACTGCTAGATAGAGATAGACGAAACACTGCTTTTCGGCGCCCGAAGTTAAGGTCAACTTTGTTATTTACTTTTGCAAAAAAGGAAATTACAAGAGTTTCAGGTTACATTTGCATTGATGTCGCCCATTTGGACACAAATAAAAATCCAGGTAACCACCTTATACCTGAACCCAGGTCAGCACGACGCATTAATTACATGTAAAGAACCGTGTTCTTCAATTACACACCAACAATAAAGTTACACAAAGAACTAAAATTAATAATTTCATAACAATGAATCCTTTTCACTTACTGTACTTTAAAGGGGTGGGAACACTCGATAATTGATAGCCTATTAGCCAAATGAATCGAATATAACAAAAAACAACAATTTGGCAACATTACATGTTATCTAAGAGCTTACAAATCTTGCATATGAAATTTCATATCATAGTCGTTTATGTACATACTTTTTCATTACAGAAAAAAGTTCTACAATCCCGATGTACCGCGGAATGCAGAGGAACTTCTCAATTATTTAGAGGAATTAGATGAAGATGATGAAGATTTTGATACAGTACAAGACGGCAACCATCTAGATTTGGTTCGTTTGCCACCAAAAGATGGTGAAGACAGTGATAAACAGTGATGAAGGAAAACTTACTGTTCGAGATGTAGGTAAAGGCATATTGAAACAACCGATAAAGATAGTAGTATCTGAAACTGGTGAAGAAAGATGTTAAACCTAAGTCTACATGAAAGTGACGAATATTTCTCGGACGATAATGATGTACCCCTTTCAACTATTGCTAAAAGGTGTAAAATAGTAGAACAAGAGGGGGAAAAACTATTTCAGAAAAGAAGAAGCTGTGTAGAAAAGGCAGAAATTGCAAAGCAAGGACTTTGAACCCTAGAGTAGTAAGAATGAAAATAGAGAAAACCCCAGTACCCTAACAACAAAGAATAAGGGATGAAAACATATCGCCTGTAACCATACCCCTAGGAAACTGTTTCTCACTAGATGAAGCTATGGAGCCATACTATGGACATCATTATATGAAAAAATTTATTAGAGGAAAGCCAATACGCTATGGCTTCAAGTTTTGGTGTCTCTCTACGTCTGAAGGTTACATGTTGAAATTTAATCCCTACTGTGGTGCTGGGGAGTATTAAAAAAAAAATCAATAAAAAAGGGACTCTAAGAACAAGAGGCGGACAGATTATAGCTTATGCAGACGATCTGGTGATAATAACAAAACAAAGAAACATAATGGAGAATATGGTAGCAGAATTAGACACAGAAGGAAAAAAACTAGGTCTAGAAATAGACGTAGAAAACACCAAAATAATGAAGATAGGAGGAAAAACAGGAACACGAAGAGTAAAAGTAGGTACACATGATTTTGAAGAAGTTACTAAATTCAAGTATTTGCGAATCACACTAACCAATACAGCAGAGTTACAAACAGAAGTCCAAGAAAAAACACAAGCTGCAAACAGAGCTTTCTTCGCAAATAAAAAAAGTTCTATGCAACAAATCAATACGAAAGCGAACAAAAATTAAAATCTACAAAACCATGATAAGGCCCATAATTACCTATGCAGCAGAGACAATGATACTAACAAATAAATAACAACATAATTTAAATGTTTTTGAAAGAAAAGTAATGAGAACAATATTGGGTTCGATAAAAAGAAGAGATAAAGAAATTAGAGGAAGGCTGAGCCACGAAATAGAGAAGGAATTAGATGGTGAAAGTATAGTAAAACGAATTAGAGTGATGGAAATAAAATGGCTTGGGCATGTTTGGAGATCGACGACTGCAAACAAGATCAAAACAATAATGGAATGAATAACAGCAAATAAAAGAAGAAGAGGGAGACCAAAGAACAGATGGTTACAAGAAGTTGAAGAAGAGTAACTGAATGGAAGGAAAAAATAAGAGATAGAAAGAAATGGAGAGAAATCGCAGAAAGATTTAGAAAAGCATAAAACCCCTACACTAGGCAGCAAGAAAACGGGGACTAATCCACACCAAAATGCGGATTGTAAAGGCTTCAGCAAGGAAGCGGCGAAACTCCACTTGGGAGTGTAGTGCCATGATCAATCAATCAATCAATGGTGCTGGGAACAAGAAACATGGTAAAACATTGGGATTATCCGTGATTGAAACACCGTGCCTGAATTTCTTGCCCCATGACAGTACTGTATTTTTGGATAATTTCTTCAATTTCTTGTCTTTGTTAGAGACTTTTAAAAGAGAACAACATAAACTGTATAGGTACAATTTGTTCAGACAGGACAGAGAGACCGCCTGTGTAAGATTTAAAAAAGAAGTTCACGTAAGTTTCCACGTATTGCACGATAAAGAAAATAGCATTATATTGATGAGATGGCATGATAATAACCAAATAACAGTTAATAAAAAATAATTCAAAAAACTTTTGGCTCACTAAGAGACAATGTAAAGTATGGTAAATCTATGCAATCTAGGAAAGAGTGGCATTGATCTATTTGATAAAATAAGGAGGCACTATCGTTCAAAAAAGCAGTACTGGCTTTTTATCAGCTTCCGCGTCAATTGTGTTTTGGTAAACATGAGGATTTTGTATAGATATGTGCACCCAAAAGTTAGTTTACTACAATTTATAAGACATATTGTACTCCCTCCTCGCAACTCTACAATATCTTTCTGGGCCAAAACCAAAATGTAGTCGTAAGGTACTGCAGGACGTGAGATTTGATAGAAAATATCACATTGTAATGTCTAATCCTACTCAAAGGCAATGTGCATATTGTTAAAGGTGAGCTAAATCTATTTGTTTAATATGCAATGTAGGATTACACCCCAAAGATTGTTTTCAAATTTATCATACACCCTCGCAATAAAGAAATTTGTTCTTCATTGTTGGTTTCGTATTTCTTGATAAAAAATGACTATTTCTAAACAATTATCGATTTTTAAGCAAACGAATTAGCCAAGCATTATTGGGTTAAAAAAGGAATTCGTCATCTATGACCTCGTTAATAGTATTTTACTTACTCCTTCTAATTTTGAGTTTATTATGCATTTTGAACCCATCATTGTCCAAGCAATTTTCTTTCTTTGTTCATGTTCTACCTATCATTTAAATTAATGCCAGTAGTTCACTAACACCCTGTATAATACTGTTCATTTTGGATATCTTGTGCTTCATACCAAAAAGATTTCTTTCTTGTTTGTTGTAAATAGGGTGCTCGAGTTTATAATTTTTGATCACATCAACCACAAGAGTTATAGTACAAATTGTATGTTACTAAAAAAAATGATTACTAAAATTTCTCCGTTCCTCCTTGTTAAAAAATCACATCTCATGGAAATGCTGGTGATGGAAATGCAAATAGCATATTATCGAAGAGAGCAAAATCATTAAAATTTCCATATAGTAAAAAAAAAATTAAATAAAGATGATGCAACTGAAGCAGAAAGAAAGAAGGTAAAGACAGTTTGGAAAAAAGCCGATTTTGTGTAACTCAAAACGATCTCAGTCAAAACTTTCAAGACATAAATCTTGGATTCAATAAAAAAAAACTCGACGGAATATTATTTCAGTTATTTTAAGACGACAATTTTATCGAATATAGTGTGTGTCCCATAAAAGACAAGACATGGGAAAAGATCAATTAGATTAAATCTGTCAAACGGATGTTTGGTTAGCACTGAACCACAGCAGAAAAAAAGGACTGTAATGGATCGTGACCACCTTGGTTTGGATCGATCTGTGGCAAATAAACTGAAAAAAAAACCTTAACTGTCATCAAAATATTTATATATGGACAATCTTTTAACAGCTTACTTTTTATTAAAGCAATGATTGATTATGGGTATAGGTGCACGGAAACTATCAGGCAGAATAAACTCGGATATCCAAGTTTACGAAGTTGACTACGAATGGGATGAAGAAACAAACACGTGGGACCAAGCAAACATATTATCTAAAATCGATTTTCGATAAAAAAAATAATTTTTAAGATTGGCGTAAGACAGACAAGATGAGCTTCTTGCAAAACTTACTTCCAGAATGTCACAACACATATTGGCCTAATCGGCTGCAATATTACAGTAGAGTAAGCCATGGCAAACCACACAATTGTTTTTCTCTAGTAACAATCATCATGGCTTAGGTTAAACAAGGAATGTCCCTTAGTCAATCTCAGAACTTTAGTAACCGCGGAGCACAAGAAATTCCAGGGCAAAACACATAGTTGTCAAGTGGACACTGGACAAGCAAGTCACATATTTATTAAAGAACAGTCAGTGTTAGAAATCAGTATTGTAATTATCATCTTTAAAACTGTACTTCGGTTCTCCAACACGACAACAGCTAAATTAGCATTATGCTAATTAGAAACTTTATAAGAGGTGAGGATGCAAATAAATAAGCGAGTAACTGCAGTGTCCCTTTTGGTTTAAGTACACGCAGAAAAATGTTTTGTTGGTGTAACAAGAAATTTAGTGGAATTTCGGACAGCAAATAGTTTTTGCTGTAGCAACAAATTAATCTGTTCCTAACTCTAAAATAAATTATAAACTTGTTGTATCTACCAAAGTGCTGTAGTAGCAAAAGCAGGAAATTATACTGTGTGACAAAAATATTGCTGTTATTGCAAAAATGTTTGCTGTCCAAAATTGCACTAAAATTTTTGTAGCACCAACAAAACATTTTTTTCATGTACAAATGTAGATTATAGATTTTCAGCTTCGTCTAATCTAATAAATTAGTTTCGCAATTTAAAGCAAATTGAACTCTTGCAGTTTTCATAATAATAATCATCGCATTTCTGCTTCCATTTGAGGAGGAGAGGCTTTAGAAGCTGGATAGCTTCCCTCCAGCCTTGAGTGAGTTGGTTGAATGGGACGACTGGACACGACGTTCGTCCGGTTTTTGTTAGGTGATGGTGGTTCATGGTAGTGTTGAACTGATGGAGTGTATCAGGTGGCGCTTGGAGGTGATTCTTGAGTCGGGCTGGATAGTGTGGAATCGAGTTGGTATCACAGCGGTGGTGGATGTACTGCGCTCGTGGGTACTAAAGGTGGATCCTGATAGAAGAGTCGAATTTAAAAGATGGTGGCGAGTCTCGATGAAGGTGCTGCTTTTCGATAGTGGTTTTGATCTCGATTGTTTTGACAGCAACTGGTGGAACGTAGTAAAGTGCAACAGAAGAGGCGGGAGGATTGGTGAATGGTAGGGAATGGTAAAGAATTTGGATGGTAGGTGATGGTTCTTTTCAAAATCACAACAGGTCTGAGAAGCCCCAATCGCAGTACGAGTGAAGGGTTGGTCTGCCCCCAACCCGAAGGCGGACCGATCTACCGGGGCTGAGAAACTGGAGGTGTTTGTAGTGTTGGAGCTGGCCCTACGTCTCCCTGATACGGAGGAACCAGGCTGGCTCCCAGTCCAGTATGGTAGCAGATTACCCCTGGTGGAGTCTTCGGTACTCTTCGCCCTACGAGGCGTCGCCGCGCTGCTCGATCTCAGGCCGACTGCCTCATTCCGCATCCGGCGCAGAAATGAAAAACCTTGCAGTTTACTAAACGCTCAGAAATACTTTAAAAACCACTCATCTTTAAAGCACATAGAACTGTACATCTGTACCGATTTAGTGAGAAACAAAAGATGATAGAAATTATTCGAATTCCAAAAACAACACTGCATAAATGTGTAGAGACCTAATTCTGATGCTATCTTTCTATTAACAAAAACGCTAATTAAGGCCCCTTTAAGAAGTGTAAGCCATTCTTCTTTTTATTCTTTTTCTTCACAGTACCGAGGGTATGTGTAACGTTTTTTTCTTAATCTGTACGTGGTTTTTTAATTTTTTAATTTTATAAGTTTTCATTATCCATTTAATGAAATATATACATACAGTGTGTCCCAATTTCGATGCTCACTATTGGGATCTCGGAAATGGTAAGAGATACGAAGTCGGTTCAATTAGAAAAGTTTTGCCTATTTTAAAGATCAGTTTACTTATGCTTTTGTTTTTTCAAAAAAGCTCACGGCTTACTAGATATTTGCTAAAAACGAAATTATCTTCTCTAAAACACCCTCTTTGCTGTCCTTTTCTATCTTTGCTCGTTCCTGAAATATTTCACTTAAAAAAAATTAAAATAATTTCGTTTTTAGCAAATATCTAGTAAGCCGTGAACTTTTTTGAAAAATCAAAAGCATAAGTAAACTGATCTCCAAAATAGCCAAAACTTTTCTAATTTAACCGACTTCGTATCTCTTGCAATTTCCGAGATTCCAATAGTGAACATTGAAATTGGGACACACTGTATACATAGCTTTCTCCTGTATTTATGACGACTTGTTAACTACTGTCTTAAATGTAGAAGAAGTTTGCATGACTTACAAAAAATTTTCAACACAATATCACTCATCAAACGGAACTAGAATAATTCATAAAGAGCTTTAAGTTAAACAATTTCTTGGAATAATCAAGAAACCACAAATTGCTTACAAAGACAAAATTTTATGTCGTTATACAAACAAATAAAACAATTTTCTTCATTTAAACAATCCTAAACGTACGCTAACTCCATTATTCGAAATATCTTAAAGCACATTAAGTTCCTTAACAACGAACTAACACAGCTCGCGTTATTATGGTTAAAGAGAGTAGAATGTGCCCGCAGTTCGCACGAACTCATTTTGCGATAACGAAATATTCTGAATGGAAGTTATGAAAAGTAATTGCTTTATTTCATCGTACTAGCATATTTGTCCTCAACAACAGCAACGACACATATTAATTAGTCAGTCATCAGATTATTACTATTATTATAAATCAATTTCAGTGAAAGAAATCATCCCCAAATTGAGATTTTTAATTTTCTCTTAAAATCCACAGTATAAAAGGTAGGAAGTTTGACAAAAGCTTCATTCTCATTTATTTCTATGGAATTGGAATTTTAGTTGTGGAAAGAATTAATTGTCTTAATTAAATATTCCTAAATTAATTTTTCTTCTCTTAATAAATTATAACAGACAGATCAAACTAACTAGTAAGTTCAGCAACCCTTTAAATCAAATACATTACCATTAATAATCGTTTGACGCCATCACGTAATCCTATGAAATATAATTAGCGAGTTCTGCTCGTAATCCAAGTAATAAATCACAGAGAAATCCATCATAATTCCATCAACAAGTACTAGGGACTTGCAATCTAAACTTGAGGATTCTCCATTTTGTATTTAAGGTCGGAAGAGCACACCGAGTTTTACATTAACCGTCTTGAAATTCCAGGAACTACGTCGATATTTGAATTAAACAATCGGAATCTCATTAAGGGTTGATTGAAAACCAAGAGTGCTAAAAATCCGGTATAACAAGAAATCGGGGAAGGAAGCGCATTAAAAAAACTTAACAAGTTTCTTTCAGACGATCGGATGTAAAAATAGAGATTTCCAATGAACTTAACAGCATTAAAAGCAATAAAACACGAAATCGATAAATTATAACCTCGTTCCCGCGAAAAGAACTGCAATAAATTGGATGAGGAAAAAACTAGACAGCATTTACTTAAATGAAAACTGGAATTGATCCAAGAACTCCCCGTGTTCATTAATGGAGATTAAATAAAGTCGAAAGACAATTGAAGATTTCCCGTTAGATATGGATTAAAGACATAAAGAGTGAACATCTTGTCCGTTTTCTTACTTTAGAGCCATTATATGGTCCATTCAGCGCATTTTGCCGCGCATTTTATGAGTTTTTGTATTACCGGTCGCTCTCGCAGCTCCCGGCGGCAACCTAACTTTGGGCAGTGAACTTCTTTACTACTAAAGTACTTTTTTTATTACCAAAAATTGGTTTTGTATTCTGCCAAAGAAAGTAGTTTAAGCTTAGTTGGTTTTTTTTTCACACGAATAACGCGGAGCACTTTAATAATTGATAATGCCATAAGAGAGTTGAAGCTTTTTTCCTTCCTTCTTTTATTGGTATTAGTTTTGAGAGAATTTGAAATCAAAGCGGGCGAACTAAAGACAAATTGAAAGCAAATAAATTTTGCGCTCAATTAATCAGAGAAGCAATTAAAATTTCATGGTTCAATTGTAGAAAAAGGAGGCCACTCAAATAAATTGATTTAGTTAAGATTGAGATGGACTAATTTGTTTGCATTTGATTGCAACAAGAAAACACAAACAGAATTAAAATTCTACCGGAGTTAGTTTCAATTTGATCTAAAAAGTCACTTATTGTATTAAAATATCGTGTTACGCTAAGTTCTTGTTCAGTCCGAGTTTTACTAAATAATGAGATATTTACTTTCTTTTTTTTGAATTGTTTGTTTACACTAATTCCCAGTTGTTGGGTTGTTTACATTAAATTCCTGTTTGATACATTTACACTTAAACTAACTACCTCGAAATTGCTCCAAGCTATGTTCTTGTTGTTTAAATCTAGTTTACGGAATAGAGTCATGTATTACAAATGAAATTCAATGCAGTAAATTACTGGTAAATAAAGAATTTAGTGGTAACAATAACAAAAAAGATATTTTCACTGTGAAAAATTTTACATGAGCAACAATTTGTTTATTGTAATTAATTTAGTGCATATAATGTGTGCGTACAAGAGATACGATAGAACTGACTTTTTTATCAAGTTATCAAGCTAACCTTCATTCTAATCGGCATTAAAACTAAATCTAGAATATATTCGATTACGTAAAGGGCAATAAAATTAATCTTACCTAACAAAAATTATTTTCTGAGATTAAAATTCCTCTTGGCCACTTAACAATAATAACTACTTTAGCAGAGAATTTACAAACCATTAAAAATTCCTAACAGTGGCGTTTATTAGGCTGACTATTTAAAATCGCTTTTGCCAGTTAACGTAAAGTACCAAAGAAACTTCCAACTTTTAAGTTACTCAGGACCAATTTATTATGAAATGTTACAGTGTTGCAAACTTCATTGAATTAACATAATGATACATACAAGATTCTAAATCTTACCAAAAGAAGTAGCAATTTATTGACCTCGTAAAGCTTCAATATGACTAACTTTTTTGTTTATGGTTTCCGTCTTACAGAGCAACGATGACATAAAAGAAGCCATCTTTCAAGTTATATCCCTCGAACAACACCTGATGTCCTTATTTTAAGCATTGACATTGCAAGAAGTTGTACTTCTACTTGTAGCAATTATAATTTACAATTTAACAACTAAGAAATACACTGAATTTAGAAAAAAAAGCCTTAAAGGCAATACCAAACAAAGTAGTTTAGTCAGCTCAGTTTATAATACAGTCACGTCACGTTATGTTCTTTGTTCGCTTTACTAGAAACTATGCAGTATAAAACAATAAGGTAAAATTGATTTTAACTTGGTAAATACGTAAATAATTTATCAGGTATTATAAAGTTTATGTCGTTTTAATGCACTTTAATGCTTTCCCAACCATTATTAATTAAAGCATAACTAAATAATGAAAAATTCTATCCAGATATTTCTCTTTTAGTGACGATAAGTGTCTGATGTTAAATTACTGCGAAGCATATTCTATGGAGACTTTCGGCTTCAGGCTTTGGTATCCATTTGTGTTATAAAATCTTTTACATAATCCCTTAAAACTACTACTACATACAGTAGTTAAAGTTTAAATCCCTAACAGTGTTCGCACTTTTGCTTATCTCCTTTAAAAATCGATAGACTGCATATATATATAACTTCCTGCCGTTATTCTGACGCGTGTTAGGTTTGTGTGAATATGTTAAAAGTAGAATTTTGCTTTAATTTTATTGATTTCAATGATGTAACTTTTTTATTTTGTTTTGTTCTCGATTCGTAAGCGAAAAGTGTAATTGCATAAAGCTAAGGTTACCAGTAATTAGGGCAATTGAATGGATATTGAAAATCTGTGATTTTTTACGTGTGTTACTTAAATTAAATCAAACTACAATAGCTAATAATAAATTTTATTTTACAGAACACAAGCGACTTTCTCCAAAACCTCCAGAAGTTGGTTACTACGCTTAAGAAAACACGCAAACAGCGAGTGAATCAAAATATCCTTATAAGTTCTTGATTTTTAAATTTCTTAATGTTATTCTTACTGAGGAGCAACATAGTCGTTACGGATAATGAAATCTCTTCAGTCAGACAAGAAATCATGGAAGAAATTGCCAGAAAAGAAAGTTAGTGCATGATTGGCTAGGCTAGTCCTCTGTATGCTTTAGATGGTAATTATTTTCACGTTTATTTATCATAGGTGGGAGACAAGAAAATCCTTATTATTGATCACCGCAGATTAGGTTAGATACGTTGGGGTTAGATATCTCGATGTAACGATTTTCATGATATTTCAATTGAGCTTTACTCGATGTAACTAAAGGCTATCATAAAAGACCGACCACGGTGTTCTGGAAAACCTTTCTAATCTTAGAAATCACGTCATATATTTAAATTTTTTGTAGATTATAATAATTGTGGTAATTCAAATATTACAAAGCCATCGTCAAATGATTCTTACAAATGCAAGGTGTCCCGTGACAAACATTCGATATTTCCCAAATGCAATGTAGTTGTAGACTGAAAACAGTACAGAAAAAGCAACTTATCAAAACTTTAATAGTACTAGATACAACTAAAAATGTCCATAACTCCTTCAGTATGGAAAATAGTTAGTCAAAATTGTTGCTCTTCATTTTCGACTTGTCATGATCTAAGCCAGTAGTTCTTAACCTTTAATAATGAGGGACCATTTGATTAAATTTTTGTGTTGCCATGGACCACCAACTGTTTGGCGGTGATATAAATTATTATAAGGTTGTTCTATAAATGAAACAAGTATAAAATTATCCGAAACCAAGAGTATTATATTATATACGAAACTTTTACATGAATTATATTATTTTAGTGCAATTCTTCTGACTGCATACTGTTTACCAACTGCTGAATCCTTGGTTCAGTGCTACTCAAAGCCAAACGCATGTTGGCACTGGCATTCAAACGATTTCCATGTTTATTTTTAATTATCAAAAGCGCCGAGAATCCCTGCTACCATAAGTATGTGGCTGAAAATAAAGTAAGGTAACGTAAAGCAATTTCTTGAATTTTAGGGAAAGAAATTTCTTTCCCTAAAATTCAAAAAATTGCTTTTGGGCTCCAAAAATCTTTAAGTTTAATTCCAGTCTCGAATGTATCTTTGCAGTTACTATCATGTTGCATTTCAATTAACTTTTCTTGAATTTCGTCAGGCACCTCAGAAATGTTGACAATGAAAGGATTACGGATCAGTTTCCGAATACCTTTGTCCTCTCAGTCAGGAAAACAGCTATTGAATTCATTTTTCAAGTTTTGTAAATGAAGTGTAATGTTCTTTTGTACTTCTCCTTTAATCTCAGCACACTGTCCGTCATTGGATTCAGCGTATCAAACGCAGAAAAGTTCTCCCTTTCGACTTTGCTGATCCATAGGTCGATTTTAACGATAAAGGCACTGATTTTATCTTCAAATGCATACATGTTGCTCGTGCCTTCCAACTTAATATTTCCTGAAGGTTCAATTTATTTCGTTGTGTGCAAAAAAATCCACTAAATAAGCAAAATGTATTCAAAATTTGAACTGACAGAACTGATCCAGTAACTCTTTGTTTTCTTCATTAGTTAAGAATAATTCTACTTCCTCTTTCAGTTTCGGTGTGAAAAAGCAGCGTTTCGTGTTCAGAGTTCATATCAGAACATAATTCTGTGAAGAAACGAAATAAAGTTGACTATGTTTATAGCTGTTTTCATCCTAATAGCAAAGCATTCCGGGAGCATTTTGGCAGCCAATGCTTGTCGATGAATAACACAGTGGATTGTTTTTTTTAATCAAAGCTGCAAGACCAGAGCGGAAACCAAGCATGGCAGGAGCACCGTCTTTACAAAACCCAGCAAGCTTTTGCCACATAAGTCCATGTTTCTTGAAATATTGACTTATTACATCCATAACGTATGTATCTTGCGTGTCGTTTCCAGCTCTTGAGAAAATAGTAACTCCTCTTAAAACGTTTTATTGTCATTCAAAAATCAAACAAATACAAGTAGTTGACGACGTCGGTAGATTTCATCCATTTTAACGCAAAATAAGGACTAGATTGTATCTTGTGAATAATTGGTTCTTCAATGTCATTGAACATTTTTTAAATAGGCTACTTGACTGTGTCGTTTGATGGTGGAATTTCACGCATTTTCTTTGGAGCTTCCTGTTCCAAAAGCTCTTCGGCAGCTTTAAGCATACAAGGCTTTATTAGAGATTCGCCGAATGTGTGTGCTTTTTGGGATTTGGCAATTAATTTTGAAATTTCAAACGATGCAGCCAATGTTTTTTCAGCTACTGCATAACGTGCTCCTCTGGGTCCAAGTTTCATTTTTTTTAGATTTATTAGTTTGCCTTCGAAAAATTCTCGCAGACGGTCACAATAATTCGGATGTACTGAGCGAGACACTCGCTGCACACCTCCGTGCCCGCGCCTTGCCCCAGCTCGGTCCCCTACCGGCTCTTTAACTTTGACTCATTGTCATTTATTTAATAATTTTAATAACTGTATGATGACTTCGCGGACCACTCTCAGGGACCACCAGTGGTCCGTGGATCACCGGTTAAGAACCACTGATCTAAACTATTCAATAGTAAAATAGCTACGGTATGCCGCGGGACACCCGGTATAAAAACTACCGATGAAAAATCAAATTAATTACAAAATTGTAGAAAATAACTGTGAAGCACTTCTTCCATTCCATTACATGTCTTTACCCTTATCCATGTCATTTGATTTATTCACAAGGTAGTGCGTGGCGAGATGAGCGAAATTCATTAAAAATGTAGAACTCTTCATACCTTTTTAAACGATTATTTCAAAAATTCAATTTGCAAAAATCCAATACAACACTTTGAGATATTAAAGAAGCAAATCTGCAATCGAGATGGAAAAATAACAAGCTAAGACAAAAAACGTCACCTATATCTACCCACTATCTTCAAATACGGCTAGAATTTCTGAGCGTTTCAGTAGAAACAAAAGAAGTCTTAAATGTATTATTGAAATTACAGTAGGTGTACACCCACGACAATTACACACAGAGCAACAATATTTCATACAATATTTATACAAAGCAAAATTATTTTATTGCTCTTTAAACTGTTAGCAACTATCAAAGTGATTTTTCTACAAAGCCCTTTGAAAGATCTTCATTCTTTTTATTTTCCAATTGCAACTTTCAACTTTTCCACGATTTCTCCAACAACTCAAGTATTAGGTTTTTTAATCTGTTGAAATACTCTAATCGGGTTTAACAAAGAGCGACAGTGCTTTTAAGGTTTCGTATCTCAAAAGCCGATCGAAACTTCTGAATACGAATTCGTTCTTTTGTTACCTACCGAGAAGCATATAACACACAAAAAATAAACACAATAAAAACAGCATGCAGCAGCGCTTGTGAATTATTCAGGTTTTCCCCTTTAAACTTTTCATTCTTCTAAACAAATGTAAGATTCGTTTTTTAGAGCGAAGGTATATACTAGGTCTATACAAAAGAAAATTTTAATTGCACAATTTAGTAGAAAACGCTTTTGAAGTGTGTTCTTCCTTTTTTCCATTAGAACAAGAAAAGGCCTTAAGTGATTCCTCATTTTTCGATCGCGCTAGTTTCTACTTTTACTCATTTTGTCTTTAGTTTTGCGCGGTTTCAAGCCCAGAGCTAAATTTGAAAATGCAATCGGTTAATTTAATTTGTGGTTTTCACTACAGTACATTACATTTAATGGAGGAGTTTTAGTTTGAATTTTCTCGTAAAAGGTTTTCATTTGTATGACGTAACTCTGTTGTCATAAACAAAACTTTCTGTGAAAAAATGGCAACTTTGACGTCATGTTGTTATCGACAAAGGATGCATCACTGAATGTTACAGGAATTGTAAATAAACGCGCTTTCATGAAAACGTAACGAGTTTCTGCATTGCTATTCAGACTTTCAGATGTGCTCGATATGCGTGAAATATGTTCTGATGGGAGTACATAAAACTTCAATTTATGCAAAAAATATGTAAAATAACCGTTGCGCCTTCGAGACGTAACACCGACATTCATGAAATTTTCTACAGAATGTGCGCGCTAAAATTCCAAAAGGAAAACCAAGTTTACTTACTTCAAAGTCGCCCTTTTGTGGTGTAGTTCGCGTTTAATAAATTTTATTCGTACTAGGTATCGACTGATGTAATTTCTCCCCCGTGTAAAATTTACACGGCCACAATAAAGCAAAGCGAAGACTGAAGGCGTGACTAATGAAGAATAATGAATGCAACTGGGTCACATGTTCAAGACGAATAATTAACGCGATCCCAAGATGCCCTTCTTTGATAAAAGATATCTTGCGTACGTACGTAAGACAATGGATCGATTCACCCCTATAATTAGGTTTGTTTGCATGTACTTAATTACGATCAAAGAGAACGATGGGGTCTTAGGGTTGGCGTTATTTAGATATTCATGGCTTTTGGTGTTAATTTTAATGCTATCCGAATTGTAACTCGAGACTATACTCTGCTTCGGGCATTATTTTAAACTCATTTGCGAACATGGCTAAAATTAAACCCTCCATTAACAACTACTATAAAATTAAACCGAATCAATTAACATAAACGCAAATTAGTTAAATTTTACGTTGAAAAATAAACGCGAAACCAAAGATTTCCGGTCGGTTTTAATATAGACTAGATCCACAATCCGAATACGCGCGGAAAACGAGTCTTATCGTCGACAGCGGGAACAGAAGCGCGGGCCGCCACGACGGCTGAAGAACGCGATGTGTCCAAACGACCAAAAATTTATCTCGTCCGAAACAACGAAGGACGGTTGTAATTTGGCGGAAAGAGTTATGTGCGGATTCGCCCCGTTCATTGATTTATTGGAATACGATTCGCCTTTTGCTCTTTAAATTCAACTGCAACATAACACTTACACGTTACATTTGCATAACAAACAAAATGAAAAATACGTTTGGGAAAAAACACTTCATTTCTTTTTTATTAAAATTGATACAGAGAGATTTTATCCAATTAACGTACGCGTAAAGGGAATAAGTAGAGAAACTGTAACTGATGGATTTGACACATATAAGTACACCCTTCAACAAGCTAAATCAAAACATTAATTGTGGAGTGCTTGATTGACTGTAAACAAAATTTATTATACATAAGGCACAAGGTTTTAACCACATGCTTATCTGATTTCATTCTTAATTATTCATTCTTTAAGTATGTAAATAAGTATAAAGTTTCAACGTGACATTGTGGTGGAGGCGCCAAGAAATGATCTTACTAACAAGTAAGTTAGACTGTCATAATAAAAATAAGAAGAGTAAAACTATTACAAAAAAGAAACAATAAAAATTCGTTTACAGTTAGTTAGCAAACCACCACGAAAAATATTTCACTTCTGATTTAATTTATGTAACGCCACGCGACAGCTCCAAACTTATAAAGAGTAGTTTACATGGATAAATTATTAGTTAACCAGTGGATAATAACAGTCTGCTAGCATCTGCTCAATCAGCTCGCTAAAGAACGTTAAGGCATGTTCCAGTTCCAGGTACACCTAAACTAGCAAAATTTGTATCTAGATATTTCCTGCGAAGGAGCGAATCAGGGAGAGTATACAGATTCTTCTCGGAGATTAAAACCAAGCCCAGAAGCTAAGATAACTGTCTTTCTGCAAATTTTGTAAAACAACCGCAGAAAATTCAAAACATTGATTAGCCAAAAAGTTATAACTCCATCACAAATAATTTGAGGAAGAACAAGGTTTTATTGGAAGCTACCATAGATAGCACAATCAAGGGCAAAACCTAGTTATAATCTACCTCAGATGGCTTGGTTAAGTTTCTTTTCACAAATAATCGTGAAGCAATAAAGAAGATCGTTTGAAAGAGAGCAAAGCTTGATCGTAGTCTGATGAAAGATAAAAATGCGATAAAATCTGTTTACCGTTAAGATCCAACCAACAAGGTTGATCAAGCCGATCAAAGAGAGGAATTACGAATTATCGCCCCCTCTCGAAATATATGTATTCAGATATCTTCCTCTGAGGAAGTCATTTGGAACGGGGTGAAAATTCTTCTCACCAAGCCCGAAAGCTGGAATAACCTTCTTTTGACAAATACTACAAGCAAAATAATAAAAGATCCAAACAATTATTCCTAAAAAGCATCTCCATAATACACCATTTGAGAGTGAACAAGGTTTTACTGTAGGGGCTACCACTTAATAGAAGAAGCCTGACTACAAATTACCGCAGGTTTTAGGTGACTTGGTTAAATGAGAAACCTGACTAACGGCAGGTAAAGACCATCATCTTTTCACAAATACTCGTAGAGAGACAATTAATATTCAAAACATTGATTTGCCAAAACAAGAAAAAACAAAGTTTTAGTGTAGGTGCTCAAATGAAAGATAAATCACCAAATTAGCTTGCTGGAAGCCTAATAGTCTACCTCAGGTGGCTTGGCGGATGGCAAAACAAGCAGTCCAATGAACGAAGTCTTGGGTCATCCTAGTTCTTTATTAAAAAATGAACTATGACTTTATAAGAGCGTTAAGCCTAAACCATCGCAGGTAGTTTAGTGAAAGTAAAGATTATTGCCAAGCAAAGTGGTTTCATAGAGGTCAAAGCCCGACGGTAAACCATAGTAAGTGGTTTGATGGAAGACCAAGTCCAACCGTAAATCATCGAAGGTGTGTGGTGAAGGATAAGGTCGAGTCCGGTTCTATAATCAAGCTTAACTTCTTCTGAGACAGTTAAAATATACACCCTGTGTCTAAAAAGTTCGGTGAATGGTCTCATAATTGTGTATTAACAGTTTGATAGAGGCTCGCGTGCCATTGTAGACACGCACGAACATGTCTGGACGTGAACTGTGTCGGTACGAGCTCGAAGACTGTTGTGCATTGCTTATTGCATTCAGTCTAATAGAGTGACCCGAATAGTACGCGTCATGGAGCAACGACACAACATTAAGTTCTGTTTCAAATTGGGTAAAACGGCGACAGAAACCCATCAGATGTTGGTGCATGTGTACGGGCAGGATGCTGTGAGTAGGAAATGTGTGTATGAGTGGTTTGTTCGCCTTCGCGCTGGTAGGGAATCTGTTGAGGACGAACCACGTTCAGGCCGGCCATGCACAAGCAGGACACCAGAAAACACCGAACGCGTGCGAGTGCTGCTAACAAACGATCGGCGATTGACTCTGCGATTAATAGCAGAAGAATTGAGCATTAGCAAAGACACAGTAGGGACCATCGTCCATGAAGAATTGGGCAAACGCAAGATTTGTTCGCGATTTGTGCCGCACATGCTAACAGATGAACAAAAAGCAAGACGTTGTGAGACCTCTGGCGATTTCATCGATACGTGTGACAGGGATCCAACCTTTCTGGGTTCCATTGTTACAGGAGACGAGTCTTGGTGTTACCAGTACGACCCCGCAACGAAAAGACAATCGATGGAATGGCGGTCACCGTCTTCTCCGCGACCAACAAAATGCCGTGCCGAAAAATCCAAAGTGAAGACCATGTTGATCGCATTTTTCGACAAAGACGGAATGATTCATAAAGAATTTGTTCCTGCTGGCCAAACGGTGAATGCCACATTCTACCTGGAGGTTCTCAAACGTTTGTTACTGCGCATCCGGCGCGTTAGGCCACAGAAGTACCAGACAGGAAAGTGGATGTTACTGCACGACAATGCACCTTCGCATACGAGCATCATGGTACAACAATATTTGACTCAGCATGGCGTCACGGTTTTGCAACATCCACCGTACTCTCCAGATCTGGCGCCTGCTGATTATTTCTTGTTTCCACGTCTTAAGCAGGCCTTAAAGGGATCACGGTTTGCGGACATCGACGAAATTCAGCAACGTGTAACGGGTATTCTACACACGATTCCACATCAAGACTTCTCCAACAGTTTACAAGCGTTATACGACCGTTGTCAGAGGTGTGTTGTGGCTGGTGGAGATTATTTTGAAGGTCAATAAAGGTATTTACCATTAGGAACATGTTTTTTTCTTTTTACCATATCATTCACCGAACTTTTTAGACACAGGGTGTATGAAAAAAATAAAACGTCTGTTTAATAAAATTAGTAAAATCAGGGAAAATGTTTAGTCTAAACAGGTAAATGCAAATAGAGCAAGACTGGGAGGTGATGCCTTGTAAGATTCTCACACTACGTTACGACTTTTTCAAACAAGGATTTTCCAAAGTTCATTGCTCGTCTTATCGTGATACCCACCTCTAGTTTTCCAGCTGAAAACTATGTGAAGGTCTTCGACTTTACAAGAATGCAGTTTGCATTTTCCTACTGTTCGTATTCGCCAAAATTTCTGAGATGCCTATGTGATGCTTAAGATTCTTTAATAACTCGCTGACAGTGCTAGTAATATTCGTTCAGTCACGTTTCAGCAGGAACAAATGGAAACTATAAAAAAGATCTCCTGATCGAGAGACCTTTAGTAAGCCCTTAGATATTAGATATTACTAGTAGCTCACTAAAAAAGTTTTGAGCCTTGCAGCTATAAAGAGCATTAGGATACCGAACGTCATACACCTGTATAGACACAGTTTCATTTAATTAGGACGATGTTATCTCTTCCAACAGACAGAGTTGTCCAACAACAATGAGTGAATTTACTCGACGTGATTTTCGTGCCGTAATGTGTTGCAACTTTAAACGTTGGTTGAGCGCAAAGGACTGCTTTGCTGAGATAAAAGATGTTTTTGGCGATAGCTCTCCTTCCGAAGGGGAGATTTCGACTTAAATGACGACTGTCGCTCTGGACGTCCTGCAACTGCTGTTACCAAAGAAAACATCCGTACCGTGAAGGAGCTAGTAACAGACAATCGACATATAACATATGCGAAGATAGAAGAGCCACTTGGCATTTATGCAGTATTGGTACACTCAATTATTCACAAACATTTGGGATTAAGGAAGGTTTGTACGGTTTGGGTACCGCATTGTTTAACCAACGAGCAAAAGGACGCTCGTATAAAATGGTGCCGGGACACCATGAAGAATTTTGAAAACGGAAACGTAAAGAAAATTTCAGATGTGGTAATGGGAGACGAAACATTATGATATTCCTACTAAATAACAGGCGAAGCAGTGGGTCTTTGAAGACGAACCAACACCAACAGATGTCCGACGACAGAGAACAACAGGCAAAAGAATGTACGCTGTATTCTTTACAAAACGGAGATTGGCGGCCAAATTGAAGTTAGAAGAACGGGCCACAGTAGCATCTCGGTGGTACACAACTGTCTACCTTCCTAAAGTTTTTGAAAAGCTGAAAGCAATGCGACCTTCTTCTGCATTACGGCATTGGTGTTTACACCACGATAATGCACTTTCTCATCGGGCGGCTGCTGATACGGTGGATTTTTTAAAGACTTCTGAAATTCGTTTACTAGAACGCTCTCCCTGCAGTCCAGATCTAGCACCGTTGTGAGTTTGATCTTTTTCCAAAATTGAAATTATCCCAAAAAGGTCGCCGTTTTTCGTCCGACGAAGAAATGGAAATGGTGATGAAGCAAACCATTGAAAATCTCGGGGAATAGATTTATGGCCAGAAATCTTTAATGACTGGCTTGTACGTATGAATAAATGTATTGCTTGTGGTGAAGATTATTTTGAAAAAATAAATTCCTAAACTGTTAAAGCTCAAATCTTTTTTAGTTACCATGTAGATGATCGTTCCTGAATTAGTTAGTGATAGATTTACATTTGTTAAAACGGTTTGAGAAAGTTCCAAGAGTTTGGCTTCAGCTAAAAGAAAAGGCCATAACACGTCTAATAACTAATAAGCCTCTGTGGTTTGAATTGGTCAGGAAGTGAAGACTAATTTAGAAATAACTTTTGTTGGAATTAAAACTCTCAATTATTGCCGAGGTGTTTCTAAACATTCTTCTAAAGACTTTCTTTTTTTTCTAAACTTTTTTCGAAAAAATAAATAAAAAATCATTCGTACTTTTTATTACGCAATTGCAATAGGACATTTTAGAGCAACGTAAAGTAGCACAACGCCGCTACTAATGCTGGTGCGCTGCTAGACTAGGTCCAAAACTTTCAAATGGTAGGCTAGTTTTAAATTTTCTTGACGATGTCTTTCCTGGGAAAACCCCCATCAATAAAAACAATCGATACCACTTACACTTAACACATAGCGTACATAATAGTAAGTACTTCCTCACATAAGTATATGAGACTTCGCACAATGAGTATATGGGGGTTAGGGAAAGCCCCGAGCAGATTGCTGTAATCCTAGCAGTTGGGAAGCCTTTCAAAAAGAAAAAAATCATTCGAATGTTATTAGGACACAAAAAGATCGAGTAACTCGATATGAACCTGTTAAAGTCAATATACCATAAGTATTCTCGAAAATTCTAATTTTCCATGCTTTCTAGTCACGCTGACCACGCTCTTCTAATATTTTTATTAGTAAATTCTTGACGTAACCATAAGAAATGCACCATATTCTTTTTATAAAATCTTTTACTTCCTGCATTCCTCCAGAAGCAGGTTTAAAAAACGTCAACAACACAATTACTTTCCTAGTCTCTATACTATCTCGTAGTTACGAGCTGTTTAATAATAAATTGCACCTTTTTCATTTCCAGTGAGTATTATGCTAGATAAATTATATTACATAATTATACGTATCGGATGAAGAACTAGTACACAAAGCAATTCAGCCATGAAAACATAAAAATCACTTTCACACACAACTAACAAAATGGTTCTAATTAGCAAGTTTTTTTTTTAATATTTCTTTTCAATATAAAACCACCTCGTGTTGTTTTGTAAACAGAAAACTTTTTATTAATATTCAAACAAAGTTGGAGAACAGCAAAACCACCGAAATCCATTACAGCTCTGCATAAGTTATAAGTTATAATTGGTGTTGCGTGTAATTTCATTGATGCTTGCGATCTAGGAAACGATTACGCCCCTTCGAGCTGTCAAGGATTAAACTCGCTTTGTTTGCGATGATAGAAAGTCCCCATAAGTCCTCCGCTGTAAATTTTCCACAAAATTATAAGCAGAAAGCAACAGGGATTCGCATTGAAACCCTAATTTGCTTCTAAATGAAACATTCAGGTCACATTTTGGTTTTCTGTCGCGGTTTTGCCTAATTTGAATAGATTAACGAGTTCGTTCAGGGGTACTAAAACAAGGCAAATTAATATTCTTTAATGCGAGAGATTATTGCGCAGCTCTCCATTGTTTTGCGCTGGAAATTTAATTCGAGGTAATATCAAATAAAAAAAAAATTGTCCCTCGATTCAAAACTTCGGGACACAAAGACCCTTTAGAACCTCTAAAACTTGATATAGAAACTTTGAAAACCTGTTTGAAGTTAGTAAACTACTTGCTTGTTATTCCGTTAGTTCCTTTGCGGAGAACAATGTTTATTGTACGTATAATAATGCCGCAAAACCAAAGAAATTCGTTAGGACATTCGACTTAAACCAGAGCTTTTTGTAATACAATTGTCAAAGTCGCTCTAGCACTAATTGCACAGTCGACCAATCCCATTTTGGGGGCGCCAGTGAATGTACAGAAGATTCGAGGATTAAACTACAATCAACGGAGCGGCTTTATCCCCTATTCCACAATTGACACGAGTCTCACCCCTGGGAAGCTGAATTGTTCCTTCATTCTTTCAGATTTAGAATATTACATTTTTAAAAAGGTGTAAGAGAAAAGTAAATTTTTGATTATGTTTTCTAAATGATAATTCGATTATTATTCGTTCCACGATAAAAAATAATTAGGTTGACTGCATCATTCTATCTTGTTTATTAATACGATGACTTTTAATGTTAAATACGTTAATTTTGATTAAAAATTCAGTCAGATATGTTAATGCTGAATATACGATAACATCATTATAACTTGGCCTTGTGATTTCAAAGGTTTCCGTTTCTTGCTATTATTAAAGAAAAAAAGCAAGTAAAGATACACGGAAAGGTTGAAGTATGTTAATCGGGAACCGTCCAGACAAAAACTATAGTAAACAAAATGATTACAGTTACTTCTAGCATTGGGCATTTTAGAATGTTAAAACCATCTTTAACTCAATTTCAATTTCTCTGTAGCGTGATAAGCAAACTAGCATGACATCTTCATTATCTTAGAAGAATATTAAAGAAGAAAAACAATAAAGAACAACATGTGCATTAATTCCACGTATTAAATAATAAATACAGTAGAACCTCGTTAAGTCGGATCAACTAGCACTGGAGCCAATCTGACATAATGAAAATCTGAGTTAAACGGAGAATGTGGAAAAAACAAGATACAACATACTTACAAGAGTTTCCTGTGCTAACAAAGAAGTTCCTAAGTCGGTTTACTGACTTCAGATCGTCAGGATTGTAAGTTTGTCCTTTATAAATAAATCCACATGATGCCATAGTTTTCAAAATAACACCGAGTCAGTCTTGGTAAATGGAAACTGATCTTAACATTGAGCCAGTTCTACGATACTTAAGTAGATACTCTAGGAAGTACGTGGGATATTAAATTGCCTTAACCCTCCCTGGTAGAAACTTTAATACGGTCATTACACATCTAGAGCAAAAATCAACTCATTAGTGATTAACCGAAAAAAAGACTTCAGTTACAGAAACATTTAGTTGGCTCACGCGGCACATACTTTGATAGTGAACCAAGAGAAAAAAATTATTTTGTCTTCTGTGTAATATAGCCTTCTTGGCTAAACGCACTGGCAGGTTGATTGCTATAGATAAAATGTAATTTGGTACTTCATAAGGGACAGCAAGGCTATTCGGACTTTCAGATACCATTCTTGTATGTTTGTCAGTCAACACTCAATTCAATCATTTTCTCGTAGAAACAGATTAACGCCAAATTAAAGGCATTGGAGGTTGTTTGATAAGCACAGACACTCTAAAACTTAGTATGGCATGGTTGGAATGCCCAAGATGAAATCTGATAGTAACTCAATTGGGTTGCACAGAAAAATCAGGTAAGCTCAGCATCGTATGTGAATAACCTTGATTTATAGTTCCAACAATTCCAACCACACCGGGCTGAAAAGTTTCATACGGTTCCTAAAGCCGCTGCTATCCCGCAGGAAGTAGAACTTAAACATGAATGATGACAATTAAGGGATGCAGTACCTTGGACTTGCATAGAACAAAGAGTTAGAACACCCTTGCATCCTGCTAGAACCTCAGGCTTCCAGATTCTCGAATTCGGAATCTAGCAAACTACAAGGTTTATGATCAGATGATGTAAATAAGTAAAATAAAAAGGCAAAAAATCCCATCAGTAGTTATGTGGAAGTCCATAAAGCAAGTGAGCAAATGAGCCTCTATTCGATCATTTAAATTCGAAATGAAACTTTTAGTAATTACCAAGTATGAAATCGCGCTTATCTATATCCTGCATCAGGGTTATATTACATCCGATAGGTTCTAAAAGAAGTTTAAATTGTCCAGTTCAAGCTATAGTAAACCGTGAAGAAATAAGAAAGCTAGTCTGTAAGAGGAACGTAAAGCCAGATCATAATAATCAGTGTCTTGTATTATTCGTAAGAGTTGTAAGATGCCTCCATCAATTTCTTATGCTCTACCTCTTCCAACAGACGGATGACGCTTCTACGGAGAAAAGATCTATAACTACCACCCTTCAAAGGGTGAGTATTACAAATTCTTGAAATCAGCGCTCCAGATGCTACCAGATCCTGTTCCTCATTCCATTTACGACTTTCTCTACTATTCGACTAAAACTACTATAACTTACTATAAGCTTCCTGGCACTCCATTGATGTAACAAGTGTCATGTGATGTGCGGGCAGAAGAAGACGTTAGGTGGCGCTCCACTTTTATTCCATCCACCGTCTGAAGTTTCAGAGATTCCGATCGTGTGAGCCGCCGGCGCTGCCAACTTCGGGCCCATTCTTAGTTCGCGGTTCTCTAGAAGAGTCCGGAATACGCCGTAGAGAGTTAGGAAGACGAGGATGCTAACGTTGCAAG
This sequence comes from Ignelater luminosus, assembly GCA_011009095.1. Lineage (NCBI taxonomy): Eukaryota > Metazoa > Arthropoda > Insecta > Coleoptera > Elateridae > Ignelater > Ignelater luminosus. The sequence continues at coordinate 95,719 of VTPC01001381.1, forward strand.
CAATCGACGACGACCTGTCCGCCCAATAGATCGCGCCACATTTCGACAACTTCGAAGCATACGTCTCCGAGTGGTGGTTGCTCTATGGGTACCTGATTTCGTCCACTCATTCCATCTTCTCTATTAACCAAGGAGAGGATGATTCCTTAACAGCTTGGTCCCCTTCGGTAGCCAAATGCATATTAATTACTACTTCTACAGATCACAGCAAGTGCGATCATGCATAATTTCCGTTTTCTGATTCTGCTCTGGCTCCTGCCCAAAATGTATGAGGAATAAGCACGATAGTGTACAGATACGGCCTGTAAATCCAGCAGTAGTTTTCAATGATTTCCAATTCACTGCAGTCTATTAGCCTTTCCAAGGCTATCTAAGACTGTTTTGACAATCTTAAGTTAGAAAGGAGAATTGTTGAATATATTCTATGTAAGATTAACAAATATTTCTTCCTTTATTTCTGAGACAAAACCATATAAAGCAGTTAAGCAAAATAGTTTCAGATTTACTTTGACATTTACTGAACTTGCTTTGAAAGTGCCAACCATATTGGTATTATAGATTTCAGATACAAAAAATAACAAGAACAAACTTTGATATCAATGAACAATGACCAAACCTTATGAAAGATAAATAGAAAATTTCTATTTCAGAAATTATCCCTAACTTCATCTAGCAGCAAACAATCACGACATCATTCATTTACAGTCAGCTGTTGTATTTTATTATTGTGATTCTCAGTCTGCTCATTGAAAACCTCCATGTTATTTTTGCAATGGTTTCAAATATACAGAATACAATAAGACCCATATACGGTGTGGATGGATTTGTTTTGCCAATGCACAAATATATAAGAGCAAGTGAAGGGAAATAATATTTTACATGAGTAGAAATGAGATGGCACGTACCAGCAAAGTTCTACTGGCCAACTCGTTTGCATATTTATGCGTAAACAACCTGTCATAAATAACCTCTCTTTATCCTTATAACATTACTACAGTAGCTCAGCTATTTACTGAACTTTTAGAGATAAATTAAAAAAATCCAACCTGTATATTGTGTCAACGAGTAAAAAAATCTTTACTCGCAGTATTGTGTGTTTTAATTCCCTGAATAGTTTTCTTCAAAATAGTATCCACTATAACAATAAGTGGGATTATGCCTTGGGATCAAATGAAAAAGATCGACTGAGTTGGATAAAACAATTAACTCTTACGTAGTTGTTTGGAGCTTGACAATTGTACGGTTATAATCTAAATGTAGAACTGTCTAATGAGTGATAGATCCGAAACTATTCTATTTAAAGAATAGTAATTTAGAAATAGAAAATCAAATCAATTTTAATTAAATTGTTGCTATCTCGGTCAATAACTGTCAAAGCACCAATAAAGTTGTTTACGATTTACATCAAGCGAAAAGTTAATTGCGTGGCCTAGCCGATTTTATTTTATTTGATCGCACTTTATTATTTTAAACATATAATCTGCAACTTTCAACCATTCGGTATCCGTAATTCAGAATTCAGAATTCACAATGCAATATTATTTTGTAATAATTAACATTATCTTTAAATACTCCTTTCTCATCAAAGAATACAACAACAAATATAACAAAATAAAATGTTAATCGCAACATCTGTCAACGTTAAACAAAAGAGTTGTCAGAGATTATCAAAGGAACTGAAACAAATTTGAGCAAAACGGGTAAAGTTTATCTCCCCCTTACACACAATATATTTACACAACATGGAATTAAATTCTTATTTAGAAATGTGAACGACTAAAAACAGGGGAAGATTCGGGTTAATCCCTTGTTTTAATGTATTTATTTAGAAATGAATACCATCATTTATATTTAATATTTGGAAAAAAACAAGTTTTTTGTAAAGTGATAAAAATATATAAAATAACGAGCTCGTTTATAAACTTGAAAAAAAGAAAGATAAAATAAAATGTGGTGGTTATATATTTTTACTTAGTTAATACACGCAATGCCTAATTTGCACATTTACAGTTTCAACTTTAGACGAGACTTTTAGATTTTTCAAATAAAAAATGTTAGAAGATTCCATTTTAAAAAATACTTCATTTTGACATTGTATATTTTAATTGCGAGAGTTAAAAAAGATTCTTATTTTTATATCCGTATTTTATCTTTTAATGTGAAAGAAATAAAAAGGGGACACTTAAGCTTTAAAACCAGGAATATGATATTCTGGAAAATAAAAATTTTATCTTGCAACTCTTTCTATTCAAGTTTTAAACTGGAAAAGAGAAATCAAGTTTTTAATTGCGAAAATGAATAAATTAACGAAAGCTTTGCAGAATCAACGTTTTTATTTACAGAAGTGGTTAGTCAAGTCAAATAAATACTTCTGAATAGCTAGGCTGGTATTCAAAGACAAACTAAGTTAGTACATTATGTTTAATCAGTCGTCTACCACATATAGAATTAATTCAAAACACACCCACGCATATTTAGTTCACTATTAAAAATTTCATGTTGATTCGTTTTAGTTAATTCAAATGTGTATACTAGATAATTACTTTCAGTAAAACTTATTTCTATCAAATAGAAAGTTTGGGAAATATTAAACTAAAAAGTGTTTTCATCAAAGAACTAAACTAATTGTTATTTCTTGCGCCGCTCCCATTCGATAATGTAATAAAATTCAAATTAAGAATAAACAATTTTTTGTTTGGATTATAGTCGATTTAATAGAAAGTATTATTTGTATTCTATTGTAATTTTCTTTTTATATAAAACATTTATTTTTACTTAGTTTATTACAATTTATTTCCAGTATTTATTTACACTAAATTATTGATTTATTTATGTACAGAATAATTTATTTATGTCACATTTTTATCACTAATTACATTTATTTCGTTCGTAACTACACGCGGTTATTTACTGCAGAACTAACTAACTCTATTCATGCTACCGCTTATATACGTTTCCTCGTTCCTCTCGACGAGTCTAGAAGGTTCGCGCCTTTTCTCGCACATTCAACGGTCGGAAACTCTGGACAGTGCGAGATCTCTCCGACACATTCGACCAGCAACGCCGAGACTGTTCGACACTTCTCTAGTATGTTCGAGGGATAGCTCGTTACAGTATAAAATGATTATCGTTCTAGAAAGAATTTTAAGTTCAAAGGTAAAATAGGAACAATTTTGAAAACTCTCCCAATGGAGACAGATTCAAAAAGCTTTCCTACGATAAGATTTTCAGAACTGTACACATTCCGCACACTACTAATAGTCAAGACCTTTGGTAACAACAAGTGGGCAATTGCTAACAACAAGTGGGCAATTGCTAACAAGATATTTGAATACCATAGGAGAAATCACATGGCAAAATCCACCACAGTCAAGAAAACTGTCCAATTAGGAGATTGCAAAATTTTTTTTTAAAAATCAATAAAATTACAGCAACTAAGAGCAAGAATATAACTTAAAATTTTACTGCAACTATTATCATTTTGTGGTATAGAACTAATCTAAACTTGAAAACAAACTATCCAGAAGAAGTCAAGTGAGCCAAAAAAACTCTCCAGTGACTAAGAACTGAGTCTTGTGAAGAAAATCTACAAAAAAGTAAGATTTATATGTTGAGCTTGGATGGAACAGTTTTCAAGAATTTCTGAAAAAGGTTCTAAACTTCTCAAAACAGCAAAGTTATTCAAAGTGCGTTATAAAAGTGTCCTTCATCAAATTGCTTTACCGCAAATATGATTCCTAAAAGCAAACAGCAAAGCCAAAAAAAGAGTGAAAAGCAATTTATTAAATAATGAATCAGATAATGATCAGCCTTTTCATTCAAAATGAATCAACAGATAAACGCTTTCCTGACTATTTATAAAAAGTTAAAATTTGTAAATCGCGACTTCTGATAGTCGACTCGTCATGGAAGATTAAATATTAATCAATGGAAATATATTAGCAGCATTTTTAAAGAGAACGACTCATTTAATTCTATGTGAAATATATGATCTTAAGATAACCAACGGATTCTCCCAGCATAGAGAAATTCATAAATATACATTGACTGAGGAAACCAGAAACCTTAAATCCATAATCGACTACATCATAACCAAAACGAATACCACGATTAAAATCAGAGACGTCAGAGTAAAGAGACTGTTAGTATCATGCATGGAATTTCCCTAGTACGGTATAAAACACACTGCAAACGAAGAAAAAACAGAGAACACACAACGAGAAATAAGAACAGATAAAGATAACTGTTATATGTATTTAATGTACACCTGTAACAAGACGAATCAATCCGATACCTATATCAGTGAAGACTGGACGAAAAATTCATCGAATTTCAATATGGCAACACCAAAAGAAATTTATGATAATGTTAAACATAGTATCTAGCAGGCAGCCCTAAAAGCTTTAGGTAAACAGGAAATACACAATAGCAGATACATAGATGATATTAGTGAAAACACAAAACAAGTAATCAAGGAAAAAAGTACTATACGATAGATGGTTCAATACGAAATCCGAAGAGGGGGTCAGAAATACACAAACAAAAACAAAGAAACTAAAGCATTGATAAACAAGGAAAAAAAAGGAGAAAACGTGCTGTAACATAGAACAATATGCAGATAGTACAAGAAGCTCAGAACCTCGAAAGACAGCAAAGGCACTGAAAACAAACTCAAAAGAAAAAGTGAAAATACAAGTAATAACAACAGAAGAATGGGAAAAATATTACAAACAATTACTAACTGAAAACAGACCAGAATTTTTACAAAATCAACAAAATGAAACAGAATATCATCAACCAGAACAAATAACAATAACAAATGAAGAACTGAAAAAGGCAATAAAATCCCTGAAAACAATAAAGCAGCGTGACCAAGAAGAATTGTGAACGGGCTAATCAAAAACGGATCAGAGAAACTTTTTAGAATTCTAAAAAATATCTACGAAAGGGCATTGAACGGAGAAGAACTACCTCCATGATGGACTGAAGCACATACAGTGAGCGGCTAAATTATGGAATGAATTAAATAAAACCCTAATAATTTTTTTTATATAAAAACGCCGAGACACGTCGATTTTATTTTGTTTTTTTGCCGTTTTTCGCGTGCATCCGATTTTCTACAGGGTGATTCTAAAAAGCTGCACGAAAAAAAATTATTTTTTTAAATGGAACACCCTGTATATTTTTACAGATTTGGATAAAACCCTGTCTCACGAATACAGTAATGTAGATATTGATGGGTCTATCTTCAATAATAACGGAGATATAGTCAAGAGTGCTCAAAAAACAGAAGGCAAGGAAATACGTTTAATACATTAGGAACAAACGAATAAATTAATTTTTTCTTGTGGGGTTATTTGAAATCAAAAGTCTACGTAACCACACCGCAGAATTTAGAGGAGTTAAGAAATCGAATAAATGAAGAAATGAGTAGAATTAGTCCAGAGGTCATTCTCAATGTACAAGAAGAATATGTTCATAGGTGTGCTTATTGCCTAGAGGCGGATGGATGGCATTTCCAACATTTGATTTAAATGAATTATTTTAATTTTGTTTGTTGAATACTATTTAGTTTAATTTATTCGTTTGTTCTTAATGTATTAAACTTATTTCCTTGCCTTCTGTTTATTGAGCCCTCTTGACTATATCTCCGTTATTATTACAGATAGACCCATCAATATTTACATTACTGTATTTGCGAGACAAGGTTCTATCCAAATTTGTAGAAATATATAGAGTGTTCCATTACAAAAAAATTATTTTTTTCCTGCGGCTTTTTAGAATCACCTTATAGAAAATCGAATGCACATGAATAACGGCAAAAAACAAAATAAAATCAATGTGTCTCGGTTTTATTTAATTCATTCCATAATTTAGCCGCTCATTGTATAATATCTATATTTAAGAAAGGGGACAGACGCAAGTGTATGAACTACTGGGGAATAATTTCGACAATTGGAAGGCTATATGGGAAAATCATCAGAAATAAAGCAGAGGAAAACATACGAGGCAAAATAGGAGGCGACCAGGCAGAGTTCACCGCTGACAAATCATGTGTACACCATATACTGTATACAATTAGACACGTATTAGAAAAAAGGAGAGCAAAGAATAGAGACGTACACTTTTATAGATATTAAAAACGCATATGACGCAACCTAGAAGTTACTTATGGAGCGCAATGGACAACATAGGAGTGAGCGAAGCACTGATCGCAGCGACAAAAGCCCTTAATAAAAATAATACCATGACAGTAAAAGTAGGACGTACATTCGGAACAAGATTCAGAGCAACAAAAGGCTTACTGAAAGAATGTTCCACATCACCAGCCCTGTTCAGAATTTACCTCGAACAAACACTCCGACGATGGAAAAGAAAGTGTCACGGAATGGGAATCCTAGTAAGAGATGATCGATTGTACACCCTAAGCTTTGCCGATGACTAGTGGTCCTAGCACAAGACGAGGAGGACCTAAGCTACATGGTACGGAATCTGAAAGAAGAATATGAAAACGCGGGCCTAGAAGAAATAAAAATAAAAAAAGTGGAAAAATTCAAATATTTGGGAAGTATTATAACTAAGGATGCAACAACAACAGATTAGGCTAAACGAGAGTATGCATAAAACAGCTGAATCCAATTCTGTGGAACAAACATATAACAAGAAGGACCAAGACGATGGGTAGTGAACAAACGAAACAGATCGAAAATAAATGCCGTAGAGATGGAATATTAGAGAAGGTTTTGTAGTGTAATAAGAACGGATAGAATCCCAAACGAGAAAATCAGAGAGAATAGGTGTTATAAAAGAAGCAGTTAGTACAATCCGAGAGAAAAGACCAAAGTGGTACGAGCATATAAGGAGATGTGGGGATAATAAATGGATAAAGAAAATAACAGAGTGGAGTCCAATAGGAAAAAGAATACGAGGGAGACCAAGAAGATCCTAGAGGGATGAAGTAAAGAATGCCATGAAAAAGACAGGCTTAAAAGATGACGACTGCGAACAAAAAGATAAATGGAGGAAGTGACCGAAAGTAGGGAAACTCCCTGAAGTATATATATATTAAAAAAAATTGAAAGGGAACGAGAAGATTGTCATATCATAATCTAGAAGAGTTTGTCAAGGATGAATTTCAGTATCGGCGTGTTCAGTAAATAGTTCTACTTTTCTGTAAAATATCAATAAATACAAAAATTCATATTCCTGTAGAAATGTAAAATTCACTCAAAAGACTCAAAATTAAATTTCAACTGTATATCAACACAGATCATAGGAAATATTTGAGAAATGCCTGAAAACGTAAGTACATCGAAAATCTCTAAAATCTAGAATCTATCAAAATGTTACAAAAGAAAAATTAGAAAATTGGAAGAATCGAAAGTTTTGTACAAAATGCAAAACCCACTCGAAAGGCTCAAAATTAGATCTAGAGTATATCAGAGCAGGCGATAAGAAATTGGAAATTTTCGAAGAATGCCTAAAATACCCGTATCAAAAATTTTTGAAATCTAGAATCTAAGTTTCTTTTATCTATTGGAGCTTCTAGAAAAATTACATGCGTACATTTATTTAAGATAGAACAATCCCCACAGAATTTGGTTTCAAAACAAAGTACACTCTAAGTATAAGAAGCTGTTTGCGATGATATCAATACACTGCGGATGACATCTTACTCATAGGCAGTGTACCAACTTTTAAAAACCAGTGAATAGATTCAATCAGTTAGGATGCATCCGATGGAAGCGTCCAAAAATTAGTAAAGCAAATGCCAATATTTTGATGACAGCTAATGAGGAAAAGACTTTTCTACCACTTGCATGATGCAGGGCTATACTCAGAAAAAGATGTGTAGATGGGCTCTAATGGTTTTAGATGGAATATGAAACTTAAAAAATATTTCTTTTCAAATTAGATTGAGGATGTGTGTATGTAGAGTTCGGACAAAGGGCGAGTTTGGACACCGGGAGAGCGATTTTTTTGCAAGTCACAGTGCATTTGTGTAAACATAAAGGTAAGTGCTAAAACTTTGTTATCTTTTAGATTTAACAAATTATTAATTGCAATTTGCATGAAGTTGCGAAAATTTACCCAAACATTTTTCGTTTTTCCCGAAAACAGTTATCTATTAGCTAAAATATCGATTTCTTACACTAATATGCAATTTTATTTAAGGGTTGGATAATCGTAGGTTATGTTTCTTCCATGTGCATTATTGTAGATCGCTACAATGTCGCAATATGAAATGTTCGTTCTCCCTCGGCAAATCGGCAGAGTTCGGGCATTTTTTTCCGGGAGAGTTCGGACACTTAAGTACACTAACAAATGACGCAAAATTCAATGAATTATTGATAAATAAAATTAATAGATGAATTCAAAATAAGAATAAATAAAATTAAGTGTAACTAGTATGAAATTCTAATTTTTCTCAAGGGGTTTGTAAAGTTCTCAAAAATTTATTTAGTACAACTTTATATTAAACGCACTTCCCAAATATTTCATGGTAATTATTACAAATCTCACAATGCTGACGTTTTATAAGAGAAAAAGCCTGCAGTGCAGAAAAAAAACAATGTGATGCCGAAAAATGGAAATTGCGATCGCCAAGAAAGTCAGTATACGAGAAGCGAGCCAACAAAGGTTCGACAACTAGCTTATAGATTCGCGGAATCGTTGGGCGTACATCCATTGAACCATACAACAAAAATGGTTGGATACGATCGGTTCGATTAATTCATGCGACTACACCTGTATCTTAGCATACGAAAATCCGAAGGATTGTTTTTAGCCCGAGCTGAACGATTAACCAGAGAAACAGTCAACAATTTTTACGACTTGCTCAAAGAATAAGTAGTTAAGTACAACCTCGGAGACAAACCGCAGAATTAAACATATCAAACGTAGACGAACTTATTAACACTCCTGGTGAAGTTGTCGCACCGAAAGGAGCTAAGTCAGTAAATCAAATAACTACCGGAGAAAGCGAAGAAACGGTGACGCTCGTGGCCTTTGTACGGCTGAAGGCAGATTTTTGCCACCAATCCTGATTAGGAAAGGAAAAAATAAGAAACCCGAATTTGAAGATGGATTGTCAACAGTGGGTTTTCATCAACTGAAATTTTTACCCTCAATCTCCCCATTATTCCCCATCATTGTTTTGCAATATCTGACAGCATCGTCGCTGGAAGAACAAATATGAGGAACGAAATCGAGATACTTTTCAGAATTCACAAGAAATTGAAAAAGGGCCCAGCTGACAATAATTCATCCGACGTGGAGGAACAATATCTCTCGCCAACACAAGTGCTCAGTTCTATTTCGACAGTAAAGCTAAAAAAAGCTCAAGAAAACGGCGCTATACTTTTGACCTCGGAAGCTAAACGAAAAAAGTGCGCATTAAAAATGAAAAAAACAAGAGGCTGAGAAACGGAAGACTCGCTCCGTCCAGAAAAGATTGCTACTGCAGAAAAAGGAAATTGACAATGACGAGATTCCAGACTTTGACGAAGATTTCTAATGACCTCCAAAGAAGAAAGAGAATCAAAATGCCAAAAATAAAAAACTAATCAAGAAGAAAACAGCATCGAAGAAAAAGACGACACAAAAGAAGAAGAAAAAATGAATCAGATGCAAAGAATGCAAAAGATTTTTCGAGGATCTGAACACCAAAAACTTACTCAGATGCAGCAAATGTAAGCATTTGCATGTTTCATGTACAATTTTTGATAATTGTTGTATTGATTGTGGACGAAAATCGAAAGAAGCGAAGCGAACGTGAATACTTTTTTCATCTCGCTTTTGTATCTTTAACCTTATTTTCGCAGATGTTTATAACCTTTTTTTAGGTAAATTAAAAAAAATATTGTCCAAACTAATAAAGAAAACAGTATCACCTTATTTTTATATTTATATGACATTCTGACAAGACTTGTTTTCAATGTGTCCAAACTCTCCCGGGATTACCCGATCAAGCATATAGGAATCATGAATTTTTGAGATTCCATAGATTTCGTTTGGGATAAACTTAATATTGTACAATCATATATGATTCCTTTCTTTTGTTATGTGCCTCTTGGTATGACCGCATTTCGACATTTATTTTAAATAGAAACATTCGGAATTTGCAGAAAGGCTGTCGCATTGAATTCTTATCTTGTGGCCGATAGTAACAGTACGGTATTCTGAGAAGTAACACCCAAAGAAGTAATAAAGATCTTGAAAACTAAAGTGTCCAAATTATTACTTTGCAATTGTATTATCTGATAAAGCACTCTAATTGAGAAATTTGATAGATACGCTTTGTTGAGGTAAAAAAATAATTCCAATGTAAACAATGTTTGATCCTTCAAAGCTGGCCAAAACGCTATCATTTTTTGATTCACCGTGCAGAGGTAAGCATTAGATATGTAGATCTTTTCAGTATGACTTATAAAGGTAAACTAGCAATATAAAAAAATTGAAACTTCTGAAAGTACATTTCGACGAACCTTGTATATTTCAAGAAAAATTTAAGTCTAGTTTTATGTTATTTTATTTGGAATGAATCATTTGAACTTATCAACAGTGAATTAGGAAAGTTGGGAAAATATATAAATAATTAAATATATATGTAAGACTTTGACTTTTCATGAATCAAGCTGAGAACTTTGAGATACAGAAAGTTTAGGAATTTATGGTTTATCAGAACGATTCACGCTTTTGATGGAATTAAGTTGAAATATTTGATCTTTTTGAATTTCACTTAATAACGTGGCAGGACATTGTAAAGAGTAGATCTTAAGTTTGGTAATACTGCAAAAGAAACAGCTGCAAGGGAAATGATTTGTGACTGAATTCATCAATTAATATTTGTTTATGAAAATATCCAGAAGGTTTTAATTAAAATCATAGCTATACTACTTCAGTGTATATTTTATATCAATTAATAGCAACCATAGCTACACCAACTTAAAATTGAAATACAAGTGGAAAATTCTTTAAAAAATTCACAATCAATTTGGAAATAACCATTTAGAATTAATCTAATACTTATTTATTCTAAGTACGAAAAAGCATCATTTTCCTTTTTTTTCTTATCGCTGAACTTTATTTAACTTCCAAGTCTTCTTAAACACATTTAATATTCAATAGAAAACTTTCAAAAATTGACTGTTTTTTATAAGTTTTCCGTTTTCCAATTCTAACCTTAACAAATATTTTTTTTGTATTAATAAAATTTTAGTTTGAGAGCCCACGCTTTGAATTTAAAAACTTTTACACGAAACTCGCTGCAATTTATCTTATAAAAATGAAACAGTTACATGTTAGAAAACCAGACACAATTTTTGGTGTTTTTTTATTACCCTAGACGTAGAAGTTATTTCATTCTAGAATCCAGCTATTTTCCAGGAACTCTTATAACAGTTAAAACGAATAGAGTAAGGTGAGAATTGCAGTAGCAAAGTTCAAACTGATAATGTTGTCGCTGGACGAGTGTGCCATATCCTTGCAGAAACGTTGAAGTTTCTCTGTGATTCACGATATTGTCCTGGACTAACAACTATACATATAATCAGCAAAATGTCACAAGTATCAAATTTATAACTTCTGGAAGACCAGGGCAAGGATTTGTAGGTTTACGTTAATAATTTATATATACTCTGCTTGAGTTTATACTCTGTAGAAAAAGACTTATAACCAAAAAAGAAAAGAACGTTTGTCATCCCGAATTATCTGGGATTTTATACGTCCTGCGCTAATTCAAATATTTGTCTTTTTTAGATACGTATTGATATTGATAGAAAAAACTGTCAATTACTCACACATCCTTGATTGATGGGAATTTAACCAAACGTATAGATAGAACGCGGAAACTCACCTGTAACAAAACAAAAACACATATAAGAAAAGTAAAATGGCAAAAAAGTACACACTACATAAAAATTCCATCCACGCTGTGTCTCAAAAAAATATACCGACGCTACGCACTTGACGCATGGGACCATTACTACTACACTCGCCCTCACATATCATTTACAGTCAGGGTTGTTTCCACTTTATCCGGATATATCCGTGATCATAGACAGCAAATGTACGTTTTAAAGGAGAAGAAAAACGTTATACTATCAAACTTGAATTTATGGCGCATTTTTCAAAAGTTATATATAAATGTTGCAAAATTTATTTATATCTGATTGAGTGATTGCTTTAATGTTAGTTTTTTTTTGTCTATTTCTTAATGTAAACCTTGGGAATTTTATTTTAGTTTCTATCCCAAAAGAACTAATTAAGGATGTGCTGATCACAATCATTTTTAAGTACTATTAGTCAACAGCAATTTATTTCAAATTATTTCCTTTTAAATTAAAAAATAAAAATAAAAATATTTCAAACTTTTTTACCTGATTCAACATGTCGAGGTCAAAATTAAGTCACAGTTCGTTAAATTCCCTCTTATAAATGTATAAATATTTAATTACAATAAAAGGAACAAAACCCTCTTGTGAAAGATTTACAAAATAAAATCCTGATAAAACTCTTCCCTCTCTCTTACTCTTTCTGCAATAATAACCGAAATTCCCTAGTGACGCGAAATAACTTCCATCTTAAATTGTGGATTTAAGGGTTTTAATAACAATGTCCCCCATCCCGGAAAAAAAGAGAAGAAATACGTAACCCCCAAACACAATCACAGAATCTGTGCTTGCAAAGCGCAAACATGCCTCCTCCGTAAATTGGATTTATTCCTACACTAGAAACCGCAAGAGATTTGTATATCAAAAAGACATTTATCTTCGCTAAATTATGTTAAGAAGAGAAAACGGAAACTGCAACTGCGGTGCCATCCATCATGACAATAATTTAAATATTCCGCAGTTTACCTTACAGCTTTTCTCTGCCGTCGCTGAATGTGTGTTCTCTGGAAATTCGAGCTGCAAATACATCCCGTACATATATTCTGAAAGGCGTCATTACTTGGAAATGTTATGCGTAATGAAGGATACTACATTTCAAAGTACTTCAGTATTCAGGAAAATTCTATTGAAGCTGATGACTAGATATGGAATTCTTTTCTCCTAGTTTACGTAATACTATAAAACCTATTGCAACATCTTGAAAACTGTCGCAAACAATTCCGTTTGCTACTAAACATTTCTATAGGTTTACGTTCACGTGCGTTATCCATCATTATTGAAACATTCTTTACTTCACTGTCTTCAAGCTTAAGCGAATCAGAAATCTTACAAATGCTACAATGGCAAGAATTCTGAAGATAAAACCATTCTGGAGTTACCTAAAACTACTTGACAAAATATATTTATTGATTTCTTAAGGCTAACTACAAAATAAAAGAAAAACTGAAACCAAATCACTGATTTTATTATACATTTTGACAAAGGATCTTTTTTTTAAATAATGATACTCAGGTCTTGTTATCAAATTATGTATCGCTAGTCTGCGAAATTTGTAATAATGAGTTGTCTATCTTGTAAACTCAAGTTTCAAGTTTGATTTATATCCTAGCATATTCTATAAATTGACGCTCAACGTGGGCTGATTTATTTTGCAGTTCTTTACAGAATATGTTATACCGCAATTGTTACTTTGAAACTTGAAAGATTTGTTCTTAAGGAATTTGTGTTTTTATCGGTCTTCTTCCAGAGTGACAGCCTTCTTATCCTTTGCTATTCCTGATGCTTTGTCTAATTTCTCTCTCATATAATATCTTTCCTATTATCTTGATAGCGTGCTCTCTCCAGTTTCAAAATTTTCGATAACAATTCCATAAAGTTCAACTGTACCTTATACATTAAACAGCATCAGAGTACTCTAGAATTCTTCTAAAACAAAAAATAATTATCTAGGACGTCAATATTAAAAATGATGTGACTTTGTTGTTGCCGTTCTTGTGTTTTACGGCACAGGTAATTATTTTTGTCCAATTAATCATTCTGATACAGCTTTGAATAGGCTTCACTTTCAGACAAGTGGAATATCCAAAAAGATAGCTGGGGACTACTGGATCCTAAACATGGTGAACACATATCGATAACAGGCCAGACAGCCTTCACAAAAACCCTAGAAATGACGAAACAGAGAAGTTTTATTTCTTTGGTGCTTGCGTTCAAACATTGCAGAACAGGGACATCAGACTCTACAACACGTGCGCTCCTATCATTTTTACA
>VTPC01001381.1:110283-154541 GCA_011009095.1 Ignelater luminosus
GTTCTGATTTTAAGTTGCCTTTGGAGAGAGTGATCTGTCCCAGATATACTGTAGTATATATGAATCAGTTTTTTGTATGGCTGTGCCATCTACATAAAAAGTTGCAGTATTTTGATCTAGATTTTCGTTACTCATAAATCTTGTTTTTGATATGTTAGCATTTGTTGTATCTCTTTTTTGTTGGTCGCGATCAGTATGATATCGTCGACAAATCTAAAATGATTTAAATATTCTCCTTCGATCTTTACGCCATTTTCTTCCCAATTAAGTTTTCTGAATATGTCTTCGAGGGCGAGCGCGAACAATTTCGGCGCTGTCTGACCCCTCTGCCAATTTTGATTTTGTCCGGCTTTTCATTTAGAATTACTCAAAAAGTTGCTCTTTTATAGATGTTCTGGATTAGCGTTGCGTACCTGTGATCTATGCTCAATGAGTTTAAGATTGGCCAGATTTCTATAAAGTCAAAAGCTTTTACGTAGTCCACAAACGCCATCCAGAGGATTACATTGTACTCGTTCGCTTTTTCAGTGTTCTTGTTGCCTGTAAGTGACCCAGCGTGCTAAAATTTTTCTAAAGATTCTTCTTCTTCTTTTTCCGGCCTGCTCGCGTGACTGGTAACTATCCAGTTTATTTGTCAGTGTTTCCGTTATTATTTTTGTAAATAGCTTGTATAGTACTGAGAGTAGGCTTATCGTGCTGTAGTTGTTAAGTTGAGAGTTGCTGCCTTTCTTGAACAGAAGGGCCATTAGAGCGTTGTTCTAGTCCTTAGGGATGTCGCATAATTTCAGAAATTTGTAATACAGTGTTTCTAGTTTTCCTGCGTACTGCAGTAATTCCACCACTACACTATCTTCGGCAGCCGCTAGCTCACTTTGGCATCTTTTTTTAATGAATACGGGATTTCTTCTTTCTTGAAATCTGGAATTTCTTTAGATCCTACGTTTCTAACTAAGAGAACGGAAGAGTAGGTCCCGTTATAAATAAAGTTTTAGGATTGCTAACGATTGCTTACGCTTTTTGTTTATTATTTAATCTCAAAAGGTGAATTAAAACGTTGCTTATGTACAATCTTAGATGCTTTATAGGATTTAGAAATAACTAATAAGCTCCGCAGACTAGGTCGCTGTTTCTCTGTGCTGGTTCACAGTGGTTTACAACAATGCAGAAGCCTGCAACTGAATTAAGCAGGAAAGCAACAAAACAGTAAATATCAGTTATCCAGGCACGCCGGATGCCAAAATTAAACAAACAGTGTTTCCTTAACATTTCTCTGAAGTATTTTTCAGTATTTCAATAGTCAGAAAATCGTTAATAGTAAATGTGCGTGAATTCACTAGATGGTTTATGTTACCAGGGCAATAAACAATCAACCTTCCCAATTTTTCTACGGACGGAATTCGATGACGCGGATCTCTTTAAAATAAAAATGATTCGTAACACAGATTCTCAAGAAGAAGCTGCGGCTTTCAGCTAATTCCAAAATCTTTCTGAGTTCAAGAATACAGTTAATCGAACTGTACTGCAAGCTTTGCACAAATGAATTGAACCAGCATGGAAAGCACTAAAATGGTAGATAACGATAACGAAATACACCCTTTTGGAAAGAAACTGAACCTCTACAAGAAAGTTAACTTAAGCGTAGGTTGCATGGACTCGGCAGGGTCTGTCTGGTAGTTTGCAAGAACATCCCTGAATTCAAAGAGGCTAAAGCTTTAAATGAGAATGTCCACCACTTATGTTTAGGGCGGCAAAGAGATTCTATTGGAAAACCAAGTCAGTCAAATTAAAACGTGGAAGAAATAAACTCACCCCATTACTAGCAATAAATTGTCTGTGTGTGACGTTTTAAAAGCACCTTCTTATAGAAAGTAAGAATTGAATTTACATGTAGAATATAACATTCATACATTTAATTTTAACTAAGCGATAGCTTCTATAACCAATGTGTCTAGCTTTCTATTCCGTAGACCATTCTATCTCGAAAAGAAGAATACAGTAATTTTATTTTTGAATTTATCGACTTTCTAAAGTCGTTTTTAAAAATTTAAAAAATAACGTCTCACACAGGTTTCTATACGGGGTGTGTTTGTGAAGATTTGCTAACATATACAACGAAACAGGTTTTAAAGGTGAACAACAACCTGTTGCACGTAATCTTGATTGCGGGACGGACGGACTTTGTTACTGAAAACAGACAACAATCAAGTACAAGTACTTCATGTACCACAGCAAGAATAGATGTAAACAGGGAACTTTAATAATTTTAATGATCGATAAAAATCACGAATATACTGAACTGTTAACTATTTTATTTATAATTAATGAAACGAATAAAACTCGAGCTTTTGATAATTATATACAAGAATAGCACACCATTAAAATACGAAAAATAATATTACGGTGGTCGTACAAATAACTTATTAACTGGTTGATGATAGTACATTATCACTTATTCGGTAGAATTAATTGATAAGATAATCCCGATTAGTACTTTTCAATATTAACTTGAGTAATCAATACGATTTGTTAGTTAGTTTAACTATCCACTTCCTAAGGCCGCCAACTGAGCAACGCCGGTGTAGAATGAATTCTACTTTTTTCATTTTTGAGTTACTTCTAAAATACACCTGAAATAACATACCTTACCATAGATGGGTGACTTTCAAAATTACTGAAAAACGAGATTTTTGTTTATCGATTCTTTTCAGGTGGTCGATCAATCAATGATATTTATTACCTGTAGAAACGTATTAAAACTTAAAAAGATCTTTCGTGGGTTTTTGCATTGTTATTCTTAGAATTTACAAAGCAGGTAGGTAAATTTAAAAACATTTACAGCGACATGAACACATCGTTGAAGTAACGATATGTATATTAGCATAAATATTTATGTGCGTTGTGCTAATGGGAAAAAATAATGTTTTTAACATAAAAAAACGCCACAACACAAACACACACATACAATAAACGTTTTAACATACAAAGAAGAATTTTGTAAATATTCAACAGACATAATAATATGGTGCGTACTTTGATCTTTTTTTTTATTGTTTAAAATACAAGTGCGTCATACAATAAGGACTGCAGCTGCAATTATATTTAGTATTTATGTATACTTATTCTGAATTACAGGATTATGTAAAGCAACCTTGCTTATGCTTATGCTTATGCTTATGCTTATGCTTATGATGAAGTGCACTCGACATAAACAACACACAGTGAATTTATTTATTGCCGCAAACAATTCATACTAATAAGGTTTGATTTGGATTATTGGAATTGTGGGTCATTGTCGTTTTTAATTGCAACATAAATGAAATTAGTTTACTATAAAAAAATGATTGCAAGATGTTTACGTTTTTTGGTTTGCAATACTACTATTTGCAATTCATAATAAAACAACACATAGTCAACCCCAATTTGTTGGGCCAATTTAATTTTATGCGTATTTTAATTTATTTTACAAACCGAAAATTCCCAAAATGCTATTAGTAAAACTGTTAGGAATAATTGAATTTATAAAAAATTATACTAAAATTGCCCATTTCCTTATTGAACTACTTTCTAATATTATGTGTTACTTATTGAAGTGTAGTTGCTAATTACCTGCAGATGATAATTATTAACAATTAAAAAATGTCAACCTAAAACTATTTCATTTGATTGGTTCAGTTAATTATTTAAAGACTTTTATATAAACTACTATCTACTGAATTGTCATAATTGTAATAAAGAAATTATTGCTATTAGCTGATGGTAATACGCAACACCTACGTGAAGGTTGCTACACGACCTCGTTTTTTGTCACGCTTCAAAATTTTAATTACATTATGGCTCAATTTCACGCGCGATCCTACGAGGAATTTATAATTGATAAGCCTGAAGCTTGTTAATCGAGAAGGTTTAATGCATTTTTATTATTTTGTTTTTGCAAAAAGGATTATTTTTCAGGTAAAATTGATACTTCCCGACTTGTTTTGTTAATTGATCACTAGTGGAGAATTATATTGCCATAAAGTAACAACAATATCAAATTGAAAACTTTAAGTGTTTTGCGTTATTCTAGCTGCTTCAAATCAATTAAGCTTCATTTAGATAATTGCAAAGTGTGATTTTGATATGCAAAAAAGGCAAGTTATTTATAGTAAATAAACCACTTTAATAACATTAATTAACTAAACCTTATAGTCGATAAGAGTGAGCATTTCATGTAAATATCTCTTTCAAGTTTGTATTCTATTCACTTAATTATTAATTACATGCTTTACTGTATCAAAGAAAAAACGTTACAAATACCCTGTGCTCTAAACTTAAAATACCTACGGCAAAGGCTATTCTACCAGTAATAAACTGAAAGGGTACTTTCTTATTGTTAGTTAATGTTTAAATGACGTGTTTAAAGCATTGCAGAAATGGTCTAGTTTTCTTTTTTCTTTTTGAGTAATCTGATTAAGCCTACATACATCGATCGTAATTAGGTACGATTTGAAATTTAAAACAAGCAGGTAACTTAACTTCTAGTTACAAGTTTCAACTTAAATCATCTTTTGCCTCAATGGCAACAAAGGAAAAACATTATAGTAGCCTTCATTCATTCATTTATTAAATATTCATTCACTCATTCATACATGAAAATATTTATTAATATCTGCAATATGTTCAAATGTATCAGGTTTAATGTTATTATTTTCTTTTAAATATGTTTTAAAATTATTTAATGTTTCAGTATACATTGCGTAAAGTTTGCATTAAAATACTGTTCTGAATTTAGATTAGCTATTTAGGACTAAATTAAAATTATTTTGGCACCCTTCAATTTGTTTTATGTTAAATATAGCTGGGTTGAGTTATTCCTCTAGCAGGAAGCTCCTTAATAACAAACATGTACTACCTACTACAGCACTACTATGTTCTTTTGAAGCTCTCTCAAACTAAATTTAAATTTTCAAATTACTTTTTTATGTTATATCGTAACGCTTAAGTCAAATTTCTAATTTTTTACGCATTTTTTATTAATGCTACTGGTTCTTGAACCTTGAATAAAAACGTATGTTACTAACTTTGATCGGTGCTAACAGGTGTGGTCTGTTAATCGTAAATATTACATTATAAATTCTTCACTATCAAATTTTTAAGTAAAACCGATGTCTACATTTTCTTACATTATTGCAAACAAGTAGACAAAATGAGATCTAGAGCAATTTACGATTGTAAATATGTAATTTTTGTTAAATAAAATTGATAAGTAAACATCTAATTAAACAGAGCTAAAATATTAAGTTGAGCGAATATAGAATAGTGCAAAAGTGGAATCTCTAGAATATTGCTTTCAAAATTTGAAAATGAATTCCTCACAGCTGATAATTCATTCACATTTCAAGCTATCTCGTTTTATTGTTGCGTTTTGTCGATTTAAAAGATAATCTGTATGTGATTTCAATACTGTTTACGAGGGTTGCTATTTATATTTCTGGCCTAACAATGAAAAAACAAGTATTTATGATCGAAACTAGTTTTATTGTTTTTCAAAATATTCTCCATTAAGATTGATACACTTTTCCATGCGTTTGAACCAATTTTCGAAGCACTTTTTCCACTCTGTTTGAGGCAGCTCCAAAATATGCGTTTTGAAACAAAAAACGGCTTCTTCTGGTGTTGAAAATCGTTGACCACGCAGTTTGTTTTTGATGCACGGGAATAAAAAGAAGTCATTGGGTGCCAAATCAGGGCTGTGGATGGCCCATCAACTCGACCTTCTGGCTGGTTAAATATTCAATTGTTTGAGCAGCGGTGTGAGAGCTTGCATTGTCATGATGAAGAATGATTCGCCTCTTCTTTGAAGTTTTCCGAATTTCTCCAATGACTTCTGGCAAACAAATGGTTGTGTGCCATTCAGAGTTAACCGTCTTACGTTGCTCTAACGCCACTGTTGCCACATGACCGGTAATGCCAAAGAAACAGGCAACCATTTGCTTCGATGTGCTTCTTCCGAGAACAACTTTTGTTGGATTTGGCTCGTCTTGAAAGACCCACACAGTTGATTGCTGTTATGTTTCGGGGTCATATGCGTAGCTCCATGATTCGTCACCTGTGCAGATGTTATACACAGCCTTTGATGCACCTTTCGCAAATTTTTTCAACATTTCAATGCACCAGTCGACGCGAGCCTTCTTTTGAGCATTGGTCAGGTTATGGGGGATCCAACGGGAACAAATTTTTTTTACGGCCAAATGATCATGTAATATCTTGTTGATGCTAGTCATACTAATGCCCAAAGATGCCTCAATCTCAAGGTATGTCACATGACGATCTTGTTTAATCAGTTCACGCACAGCATCGATGTTTTCAGGCACAACGACAGATTTTGGACGGCCTTCACGGATTTCGTCCTGGAGTGAACATCGGCCACGTTTGAATTCATTATACCAGTTTTTTACAGTGCTGTAGGATGGAGCTTCATCGCTATATAATGTATTAAGTTCATTGATGCACTCTTGTCGTGATAATCCATGTCGAAAGTTATGAAAAATAATTGCACGAAAGTGTTCACGGGTCAATTCCATTTTTTACTAGGGAATGTACTTTTCAATTCACTGCAAACAATACTAATCGCACTCAAATGACAAAATGTTGTGGTTGAGGTTATGTTCAACAATGTAAAGTTTACACCGGAAATGTCAGCTGACGCCTGGAAACAGTCAGTGTTGCCAAGGCCAGAAATATAAATAGGAACCCTCGTACAATGAAGAAAACAAGTACTGTTTTATTTTTATTAAATGCACTTAAATTTCCATCTTTATCGATTCTTGATGGAAATGTTTGTTTATCTTTAATAACAGATTATAGTCATTAAAGGGTTTATATTAAGCCATTTAAATTTTAAAATGACTTTAAGGCAGTCACATAACTGCTATTTTTAAAATTTTTCTTTTATTTCCTAAACTTCTTAAACTAAAAGCAGGAACAGAAACTGGATGTGCTATTAGAAGATCCTCTTTTACATAAAGGAAAAGGTTCAAACCTATTGCAATTACACGTTCCGGTAATTTCCTTGTCGGATATACCAATAAGTCCGGGTTTCCGGATGGATGAACATTCCCTTCGTGCAGCTTGGCGGACATCCATATCCTGGTGGTGGGATAAACTATTGCCATCTACGCGAGCGACTTGTACGTTTGCGGTTTCTACTGCAACAGTAATCTAGATACCATCACAGTCAACACGAAGACCGTTGAATATACCAGTCTACTCCTGACCGTTTACTTCTGCAGTCACCCAGGTCACCGACATCTAAAAATAGTTGTCTCGCCGTGCTAACGTTAATACCATCCATAGGACGGTCTCCGGTCTCCTTCAGGAATTAGGAAGCAACCTTGAGATGACAAAGAAGACAATCACTGTGGCTTTGGAGGTGTTTATCTACCCTTTTTAGACCCACACTATTATTTGATAGCGTAAACAGAAAGGACGAAGTACGATCGCCGGCAAGTATTTACCTAGAAACCCCACGCGCGCAGGAAAGCTTTATCCTGAGAAAGCACACTACGGTCTTCCAGGCGGAAGTTCATGCCATTCTATCGGTGGTATATGAGGAGTACGGAAAGATGACGGAGCAAATGTTATATATCTGCTTAGGCGGTATTAAATGCAGTACACGCAGCCAAAAAAAGAAATTCTTTATAGAAGAACAAAAGAGGTTAACCTCGTCTGAGTTCCACGGCAACGAGAAAGCGGACAAACTCGCTCGACTTGGAGCCGAAGATATCAGCTTAGGACTAAAACACTTTTTGGGAATATAAAGGCAACAGATCTCGTCAGCGCTGAATGCATGGACTTAGACAAATCAAAAAGTGAGTTGGCTAAAAACCAATGGCTATCGCCAGGCCAAAGGCCATACAACCGGTTTTACTTTTTTGAAACTAAACCGACTAAGAGGCAAGAGTCGGAGTACCCTAAGTTTTTAAATTGGAGTCCTCACAGGTCATTGTACCTTAAAAAGACACTATCGCTAATAGATCTAAAGAAAGACTCAACATGCCTTAAATGTGGGAATGGTGATGAAGTGTCTTTCCACTTTCTAGGTGAATGTGGTGGTTATGAGCAATGTTCTCTCTAATTTTTGACCAACTATAGTGCGCATTTCTTTTCGTCTGTGCAATTTGTGCGCTATTTTAAATTCTATTCATGCGATATGAGCTGATAGTTCCAAAAAGTCGACAACATGCAACAATGTTGCATAGACGGACGTTGCGGCTCGCCGCCACGCCGGCCAGGGAATGGGGGTAAACGCGTACGCCATACGCAATCTGATCATTAGCGGGTTAACAAAGAAAAATAAATCATTTTGAATTTGAATATTACTGTGCGCTAATTTTTCAAACGCTGTGCGAGTACACTAGCTCATACCTTAGAGGGAATATTGGTTATGAGAGGCTGAGGTTCAAGACCTGAAAGGTCTGTAGTCTAAACCGACATCCTCAGTTTTGTACGGGAGTCAGATAGATTCGGGCAGTGCATAGAGGGCGAGCGATTAGTACAAGAGTACAGAAGCCTATTTGCTGGACGCAAGCCTCCCTAACTACTACTAAGTATTACTAAAGGGTGATTACTATTAAATTGTCGCTTTACGGATTAACCACAAAAGCCAAGATAAAGATTCGTTACTTTGAAGGTATTGCTCACAGGCTTATAATATATTAGTAACAATTTTTAATACACTTTAATACTCCTTCAAAGAACGTCAACTGAACTCTCGTACTTTGCTTTTTAACTCTGCTCACTGATTTTCGCACAGATTCGTCCCTAAATAATTTGATGCACTAAATTCACTTACTACATCTGAAATCTGCTGTAGAATTTGCAGGTTGGCAAGTTGGACACAATTTAGTTTTAATATTGGCCCAATATTTTGTTATTGGGCAAAGTTCAGAGCAGTTTGGTAAATTAATATGCTTAGACACCACAACCATAGAATTTACGGTGCGCGATGAATAGTGGCCGGCCAAAACAATGTTGAGGAATTGTGCTTGTTTACGAATAACATCAAGCTTCTTTCCAAGCATTCAAATGTATAAACGTCGATCTTAATGGTACCAATACTCACATAAGGAGCGTTTGTCATGCCACATTCACATTAATTCCTACTATACGAGGTACTTCTTGGCAAATTCTTCAATCACTTTTGCAGATTTATCTAAATTCAAAGTATTACGAAGAGTAATATTGATTTCCTGACAAGAACCATTCTTTTCCAACAAAATGTTATACAATATATATCTACACGTCTAATTGCTCGATTATGATATAGTTTCGCCATTCTCTTTAGCGTTTCACTTTGGTTGGCTTGTATCAACTTCTTATGCAACATCTCGAGACAGAATAGGACGAATTCTTGTCATATAACTTACAAATCTTTTGCTTCCGATTTGTCTGTCTGTCTGCAGTTCCACCTTCCTTTATTCTTCTTAAGCACCTTTGCACCGTTCTCTGGCACGTTTGACAAGATTTTGCAAGTGACAAAGTAAAGATTTTGGAATTCTCGGCAAATTTGCGCAAAATAAACTCGAAAACACCCTTTTCTTTTGACATCTCGACAACTAAGTAACAAAAAAGCAAATGCTTGACAGCTGCAACAACGCAAATCCACCTGGATTTTAAACTTATTTAGATAACCAAAAATGTCATTCACCGCAAAGCCTACTAATAAAATTTTCAGGAGACAGTTTAATAGTAATCACCCTTTACTGTCCAATCTAAGTGTGCAAGATATCGCCCTTCAACTTACGATAGCATCCTGACTCTAACAATGATACAATGGTGCATTTGTGAAAGGCAAAACCCGATCATTGTTCTCCGTAAGTGATCAGTAGCTTCCGTTAAAAACACTTTATTGTTGTCCCCGCAAGCGGTGTAATACAGTAGAGTAGAATTTAAATGCCGTAGGAAACGTACAATCGATACAATTAAAGATGCCACTTTAAATCATTACCGGGACCAACCTACATGCATAGTCTTGAAGATTTATTTTTCGGTCCAGGCGCTCATTTGAGTCTTACCGTGTTAATTAACTTTGGTGTAAATATCATACTGATGTCCTCAAATATTAGTCCAGAGTATAGCTCGTATGACTTCGGTGCTGCTAAGGCAGTCCTGTTGTTCAAGGCTAGCTGCGTGCGAAGATTCTCCTACGGGTATGATTCTTTCCAGAAGCGTATTTAAGTTACTTATCTACCCAGCCTTACAAGATAGTCTGGATGTACTCTCAAGGACATTATAGGCACTAGCTAATTAAGTATAAATGAAATCAATAAAACTCCGGTACTCTGCAGTTGAAATTAAGCGAACAGTTAGCTTCTGACTTAATTTCTGAAGTAATTTTACAAAAAATTTAAAAAAAGAGAAATCCTGCACTGTCCAAACTAAGAAATGGCGCTTTAACTTGTGCAGCAAGAGCCAAGGCACTATCCTGGAACTGAAATCAGCTGCTTTTGGTCATTGATCAAATATTTTCGCCTCAGATAAGTATCAAAACACCTGGTGCAGGTTCTGATTTCGTGTTTGATACTGGCCAGCTTACCTCTTGCACTGACCTGTGAAGAAAAAAATGATTTCGCGGCCAGTAGACGAACGAACTGACAGATGCTATTCCTGGACCATGTCAACGGCTTATTAGTCATTCGACATATCTACTACATATCTGTTACTGTTAGAATGTGTACAAAGAAAGCGAATATATTCCGAATATTAGTCTTTCGACTTTTACTAGCATGTCTAGAGCTGGTCTAATTGGTTCATTGGATTCCAAGCATGAAAAGGTATCAGAATTGGATGTACACGGCGGATATATTTAGGTTCCAGCGACAAATTTTTTGTTTCATTAATGATTATATAACCTAAATATTAACTCAGTAGCCGAGGAAGATAAACCAAAAAGTTTATGTTCATTCTTATGTTGGTGAAGAAACCAATTACATCCAAAGCAAAGGCTGATGAATGATCAAGAGTAATTGCCAAGACAGATACACTACCAATTGACTAGTTACAAATTTTGATCGAATCGAGATTGTTGATTTATGTGTTTATAGAAGGCCCATGGCTTGATTACAGATTTTTCTCCATTTTGTCTTATCACTCGCCGTTGTTCTCCAGTTTCTAACTACCATCTCCTCTGGGTCCTTTTCTGTTGCCTGCAATCATTTTTTCCACGGTCTTCTTCTTTTCCTTCTTCCAAATATTTCTATCAGCAACGCCTGTTTAGTTGGTCTTTCAATTTCCATCTTCCTCATCTTATCTTTGCTGTTTTGGCCATTAACACAATGTCATCAGCATGTGCCATAGTCTGACTTTTTTGTTTTTTATCGCTACCGCCATGATTTTATACACAATATCCATTATGCCCCTATAATTTTCACGCATCGCTCTCTCTCCCTTTTTATGTATTGGGCAGATCACTGATTCTTTCCATCTCCTTGGCATCCTTTCTTCTTGTGAACTTTTTTTATTATCATGTGAATACACTCTTCTAGTCTCTCGTTCCGTGACTTATTATTTTTGAGCTTTCTGATTATTTCTGCAATCTCTTGTTGCGTCGGTGGATCTTTGCTTTCTGCCGCTGGCGTTTAGGCTTCTTCATTTATACCTCCCGTTTCTTCTTCTCGTGACCCCTACACTTTTCGGAAATATTCTGCCCATCTGTCCAAACTTTCTTCCATTCCTCCCACTAATTCTCCTTTTTCATTCTTGCAAAAGACCATCTTACATTGCAGATTTATTCTTTTCTTATTAAATATTAGCTCAGTAGCTGCGGATGATAAACCGGAAAGTTTATGTTCATTCTTATGTTGGTGAAGAAACCAATTACATCCAAAGTAAAGGGTGATCACATCAAGAGCAATTACCAAGACAGTTGACTAGTTAAAGATTGTGGTTAAATCGAGATTGTTGATTTATCTGTTTATTACACTTAATCAAGTAACATACAAGACAGTACCAATCAGGACCCAAATTCTACGGATTGGTTCTAAATACGTCTATGATTATGTTGACAGAGTTCAAAATCTTTTATTGTAACTGAATTTTATATTTCAATACGATCACTGTTGCATATTAATGTAAGGAAAAAACTATTAAATGAATTAATGTTTCTCCAGCAGTTAAACGATATTTTCTAAAATGTTTGAGTGACTTCTCTAGACATTCATTGCAGTTTATCTTCAGTAATATAAAGCATTTCTTTGACGCTAGAACCAACATTAAAATGATGTAGGAACTAATTATGTAAATGTATCATACAGTAACCTCATAACTACCTAATATTACAGTTCAATCAAATAAGAATGTCATCCATATTATTCAAATTAGTCACAGGTTTGTCGTTTAATTAAAATTCAAAGATAATCCTATTTTTGCCCATTCCATTTGCATCTGCTAAGCTCATCCTCAATAAATTATAGTTGGAAACTCAATTCATTATCCACCGTTAATATTTAAATGATTGGCAGCAAACACGAAAAAGCTAAAATAATTAATTTTCTTAATTACATTAATAGTTATCAGTTTTAGTTTTTTTTGGCAATCAATAAAAGTACAGTTGTAATAATTACTAGAGACGTCAAAATGTCAACAGTAACGTTTTTAGTGTCTCAACGGCACAGCTTCAGAATTTATTTTCAAAATATTCGATTACCTCATGATTGAAAGAACGATTTTAAAAGTAAAGTAGTATAATCCGAATCGATTCGTTTCCTGGACAAATCCGAAATTTCAATAATTACGCAATTATAATTAAATATATAATTATCAGCACAATAAAGCTGTTAAAATTCCTGTTTACACAGTCTGACATACATAAGTAAGATTGAAGTATCCTTAACAGTATTGTAATTAAATAAAGTATGTAGGCACTAGTATAAAATCATCCCATAATAACTTCCTATTGTTTTAATTCTAAGGTCATAAATTAAAATATTTTTTACATAACATTTATTATTTTTCCTTCATCATTATTCGTAATCTTTTACATCACCATCAACTACCGGTTGTAGCAGGTGGATATTATTAATAAGTGAGAGGATTCCTCAGAACTATTTCTTTGAGAACTAACTGGATGAACACAAGAAATAAATAATTTAAAACAATCGTCATGTCTATTTTTAGAAACGAGTCAGAGAAATTTACTAACACATAATAATTAAGGGTTAATTTCATGAGGAACATCAGCACGGCCGAATTCAACCCAAGTCACTATAAAACGAATCACCTTGAGCTAACTCTACGTGAATGTAGTTTTTTATACCTGCAGAATTTCGATTTTCTAACCTTGAACAACATACCTTAAATTATGTCTGCTTTCAATTGTGAAATTTCTAAAATAATTGAAACAAATTGGTAATTTATACCTCAATAATACAAATCTTTTCATATCAAATAAAGAAAGAATGCAAATTAAATTTTAACAAAGCAAAAACCAAATAACCAAAAACTTATGTATCTAGCCGATTACTATGCAGGCAGCAAAGTTTACAAATCCACAAAATTAATATGCATTCGAGGTTGCAGAGAATTTGTATGCAGTTTATACTACTATGTGTGTCCTAGTAACAATTTTCATAAAGGTATTATAGCAAACCGCAAAATGGCTGCTGGTTAAATCAACTTAAAATGTAAAAAGGACTCGTGTAAATTATTCGCGGTTACACAATAACAATGAACGGACAAGAATAAAACCTAAATTGACTCCAGAACATAACAGAAGCCTAACTTTAATCAAAACACATTGAGAGCAGCTGCAGGCACATGTTTAACTTTGAGAGTAGTAAATGGATCACAATCTAAAACGGTCTAATGCATTTAATGTATTATTTAGACTAACTTGTACCAAGTTGGTTAAATATACACTATCTAGTATATCCTATCTCATCGTTTTCAGAAATATCAAAGGTACTTATTTGAATATTGATATGTCACTTTGATATGTTTGTTCCTGTTTGGTTTTATAAAAATTCGGTTTTATTTGTATTCGATCGGTTCAGTTTCTCGCATTTATTTTGAAGGTAACCTCCGGCTTAAGAGAATTCCGGCTAGGTGGAACAACCATGATTTACCAAAATTACAAAAACTTTTCCTAGTTCATGTATCGAATTACTAACAAGGTGGGCCCTTATTGTTAAATTTGATATTTTCTACAAGGTCTTATACTTAAGAACCTCTTTAAGTGTGTTTGCCATTCAAACTTCGTTTGTGAAGTATTTTTTCGTCTTTGTTTATTGCAGATGGACAGAGATATTTTCAAAATATTTTATAACTAAAGATACAGGGTGGACGAAAAAATTTCTGATGTTAAACCAGTCATTAAACTGGGCGTTTATAAACTTTTATAAACTCAACAATTAAATTCGTTCGTTTAGTCTGGTTATTTTTGTGGAATTTAAGGTCATATTTTGTGAGTGCTGTTTCCTAATTGATAGCCGCATGATTTCCAGACGTCGTGTTTTGTTGTCCACGACCTTGCATTGTCTAACAGTCATTGTCATAGATTTGTATTTGTATAGTAAGTTACCGTGAAGGTATTTTTAAAAGTTTGTAATTATCGGGATCGTGTTTATTTTTTACATAGTCAGACGAAGCCGCCAACAAGATAAGCACGACAAGGATGTGACACAATAAGAATTCTGTTGTTGTTTCATTATTTTAATCTGCAGAACTAAAACACTCATGATTATCATTCTTGATTACGTATAAAACTAAAAATCTGACGACGACTAGCAAACTTCTCTTCTTACATGTTGCACTTCGTGCAACAACCTTTGTGGCTCCTTCCTGCATACAACGTGATGTCGCGTTGGGAATGTCGCTAGTGGTGGTGGTAAATAAGAACTTTTTTACAAAAAACCTATCGCGAAACTCAAACGCGCAAAAAATCACCAAACCCATCAAGACTTTTGGCCCAATAACTCTAGAAATATAAAAATCGCGATTTAGGTTGTATTATTATAGTTATTACAAAAACAGCTATGGAACATTAAACACGAACAAGTGCATTTTAGAAACACGATTGGAGGATTCTACTGTTGAAAATCTTCATAATATTAATTAATTAAAAGTGATCTAACACTGTATAAAAAGAGATCTCAAACACGAATTTTCAGAGCATGCAAAAACCAATATTCGACATGCAGTTACATTAAAATTTCTTAGCTTTAAATTTATAACTTGCGAAGATAAAATGATTGTACAAGTAAACGTCAAAATCTCAAACAGATGTCGATTAAAATTGATAGGTTTGATAAAAGCCAAGCAGCTCAGTTTCCTTTTGAGCTCCTCGCGTAAACCCTTACAGCGCGCTCTTCTTTTCTTAAAATTTCTTAGTACAGTAAGCTATTGTAATTCAAAGATCAAACGGCCTACAGTCGAACTTTAAGCTTCTGAACTGTTGCCCCCTTTAGTGGTACCAACTGCAATCTTAAATAATTCACATTTCCAGAAAAATCGTCTACGTTGGCGTCGCTTTCGAACTCTTGAGTCTGAGTTTGTACTTGCCAAAGAGCACCTTTTTTCCTTCGTCTCCTAACCCAAGCCAAATCGACCTAGGAACGAAAGTTGGGCAATATCAGAGATTTCTTTCCTAGTTAGGCTGGCTAGGTGATGAGCTTTTACAGAATTGTGCCACTACTGGAAGTTTGATCAACAAATTCTTGCCTGGTAGAAGTAAATCCTACAGTTTTTAGGTATCATGTGCAAAACTAGTGCCTTTTAACCTTAATAACCTGCAGATTGTTATACCATAAAGTGTTTGTGAATATGATTGATTATTGTGTTTGTCACAAGCTCTTTGCCACAAAGCAGGAACTGAAGTAAGAAATAGAAGAAATATTGCAGAAGCCCCAGTTCTGCAAATCAAAACCAGTACTAAAATCAAAAAAAGGTGTAAATGCAGACTTGCAAACCAACAATTCTACACTTGATCTATTGAGATGAACGCAGTTAGAAATAGACAGAATGACTAACTTTCAACTGAATTATCAAGGCCGTGCTAATGTTAACATGTATCTGGCTGAATACCTTCCTAATCGCATCAGATTGCCAACAAACTATAGTTTCTATCTATCCAAATAGTAACTGTAAAGAAGGGTAAAAACAGACCTAAGGCCGCTTTTTAATAGTAGAAGTTGATACAGTCGGCATTTATCAAGAATATGTCAAAGTTATGTATTCCATTAATGATGGAATTAGCATAGACTTTTTGACTGTTCGGATAGATTTTATTTTATTACCCAATAAACAGAGGAAATATTGCGCCTCAGGAACGCACCAGCACAATGAATAGCTAAAGGTTTCTTGAGACAATTCATCCCATTTTGACCGATCACCATGCTTAAGTCGACGACTATCTCATCTTAATTACTTCTGCTTCCTCTTCAAGGTCTTTCGAAATCTTTATTAGAAGATGTTGTTTCCAAGGAGTAATTAGCAAAACCAAGAGTTGAAGTTGAAATCTTTATTTTAAGTTTAACTGGGAGGCAGGCTACTTCGCCCCGTCACAACTGTAAACAGTATCATCAAGTGTCTGAATAAAATAATAACCAAACGCTCTCGCCTGTTCAGTCTTCCATCAATCGAATTTCCTCGTGTGCTAAGTAAATCCTAGCACATTCTTAGTCTGGCCTTAGCAAAAACTTTTGACAGCGGTTCACATAAAAAGAGCAAGCTGAAGATTTAACGTAAGTTCACGCATAAACTATTGGATAGTCGTTCGTAGAAGGGTTAAGCAAAGCGATTCCCTTTCTTCCTTATTATCTAGTGCTCAAGGAACTAATAGAGATCGTGGAAGAAACAGGCCTGGAATTTCCTCCAGTGACACCTGTGATAAACACCAAAGACTTCTATGTGTGACAAAAGACTTTTTTGGATGGAGAATTCGAAAAAAATATGCAGCTTGCGGTTCGTAGTCTCCTGGGCAGAAAAAAAATTTTTTTTATATATTTGCAACCCGGAAATCCTATAAAACTCAAAAATTGATACTGTTAAAGAAATTTTACGAATTCCAACAAACAACAATTGAATAGACTTCATAACTGCTATTCTAGCAATGACCTTATCCTGCATCTAGTTCGTGTATAGCTTATCATTATGGAAAGAAGTCACAAGACAACCGAGAGAAAATTTATTATCAAGGTTCATGTAGGGTTGAAAGCCTTATACCAATTGAGTCGGCGAAGACCTTTAGCCAGGTTTTGTCCTTCACAATAGTTTGCCTTCTTCAAGACAGTGCTATCGTTAAGTGTGCCAAGTTCCCAGAGGGCCAGCGATTGCAATTTTTAATTTTAAAGAATATGGAAAAACGCAACCTGAATACTAAATCATTTTTCATTTTCAACTACCTATTAATCGGATTTGTATGAAGGAGTAACCAAATATGTACGTCTTAAGTGACTTCTTACAGAAACGCAAATAATTTTACATTGGGTTTTAACAATGACCAATCCTCAACAAATAAATGGATTTTTTATCAAGTCACGTTTACTGACCATGCCAATACGCGTGTTACTTCCTTATTTACCTACATTGTGATGATTGTTGTAGATTCGTCTGAATCATCTATAATAAGTAGGTGTTAGATCAAGCAACATTCATAAAACATTAATTTGCATGATTCTAAGTGTTTTAAAAAACATCTCCCTTCTCACTTGTACTATCTGTACGGAATAGATTTCATTACCTTACATGTACTTACCAAAATATCAATCACTACCTATTAGGCTATTATATAGTTTTTGATTTGTTATAAAACAATTAAGTTCAATATTTTAAAAGAATTTTGTTTGTACAATTCGTTAACACCTCATCAAAAAGTTGGTACCTACTTAAGAAAATTTTTACGATGCTCATAAAACGTCCACTTATTAATTATTGTTGTGATTTATCAAAGTCACCTTGCTTGTACGTTTTGTAATTATATTTTGTGTGCTTTTGACAAGCAAATAACAATAAGTTGTTTTTATATTTTATAATTGTTAAAGATCAGTTATCATCAGTATAAAACGTTGTACAGACCAGACTTCGGCAGAGTTTCCACATTCCAGAGACAAACTCTGTGATGTGCCACATCTACCGAGGTCAACTGACGGAAATACGGGATCATTTGGGAAATATGTAATTCTTTTGTACAGTATCTCGCAATATTAAAATACATTAATTAAATTATTGTTGTAAAAAGGATTAAGATTTGTTTATATGTGTTTATATGTCCGTGTCTAGGATAATCTGGCTTTAAAAGTAATTTTAAACTCAGAAACACTTGCAATTTGATGATGTGTTTATTTAGTTGAAAACTCTAAAATAAAAAAGACAATAAAGTATGCATGCCAAAATAAACAAAAGTTAGTTGCAATAGCATACTTTTATTTTTTTTAAGAGTCCAAAATATTTAAACTGATGGTTATTACTTTACACAATAACATTGTGCATTTCTAATGTTAACACCTGCTTTAAAACAGTTGAAAAATGTAAAGATATAAAAAGAACATTTTAAACGCACATGATAGCCAGAGATCCAGGCGAAAATAAATTCTAAAAGAAAAAAGATTTTCTAGGTCCTCTTAATCATCCTGCTGCTTAGTTGAAGATTCCAGTCGAGATATTAACAAAGTTTTCTCCTTTACCAGATCTTTCATCTTCTCATAGCTCATAGTGAATTCAAAACAACCTCAAATAGATTATTTATGTAGTTATCTTTTCCATTGAGAGTAGGTACTGAGAAAATTATCTGAAAGGACGTTTGGAATACTGAAATACCATCAACGACGGTCACACAGTAATACCACGTCAAAATTGCTTCTGATATAGTCTAGGCACTAAAAGTTTTTTCTACAATATCATGTCAATTTAAATAGTTTAAAACCAGTGATGGGTAAGATACAATCATATTTTATCTAGGTACAGATATTGATTAACAAATGTTTATTGTATCTAGTAATAGATACAGGATACATTTTCATAATTATATCTAGATTCAGATACAAGATGTAATTATCGTATCTAGATACAGAGAATCTAGATAATACTCATCACTGAATATAGCTTACTTGAAAACAACTAGAAATTTCTAAACGACAAACTAAATTAAAAAATAAATTTTTGTTAAGATCCATTTATGAAGAGAGTTTACAGAATCTATCACCATAAATTATCTTCGCCTGGAAAGGGATTACAAAAGCAGGTTTAAAAATTAAACTGTTCACAAAACTGCAAAATTTTCTCATTATCTAAGTAAAGATATATCTGCCATTAAAGATACGGCTGAAATGTATCTAGTTACATATACAAGATTCATTTTCATAATTGTATCTAGATTCAGATACAAGATATAATTATCGTATCTAGATACTTTGTATCTAGATAATACCCATCACTGTTTGAAACTATACATTTCAAACTGAATTCAATTAAATGCAGTAAAAAAGAAGCTCCCGAAAGATAACAAAGCAGCTGAAAAGCAATTAAAAGTGTAAGAGCAACTTGGAACATCTCCAGTTGAATTTTTGCAAATTTAGATAAAGAGATACTACAATCAAAAGCACTTTGATTTTAATAATCGTACAAAGACCATAACTACAGATACAGAATATTTAACATAGAAGATCAACAAATTAGTTTTGGAGCCCTTTCTGGTTTTTTGTACAAGAGAGCGGAGAAGATGATTGGTTTAAAAATTGTAAATCTACTGGTATCAGTAAAATGTATCAAAA
The DNA here is from genome assembly GCA_011009095.1 of Ignelater luminosus. Classification (NCBI taxonomy): domain Eukaryota; kingdom Metazoa; phylum Arthropoda; class Insecta; order Coleoptera; family Elateridae; genus Ignelater; species Ignelater luminosus. The sequence continues at coordinate 130,029 of VTPC01001381.1, forward strand.
CGTCATTTGAGAGTTCGCAAAATAAAAAAAACGGTCCCTTTCAGTTAAGGTACGTCCACTAAAAACATGGAAAAAACTGTATCGTTGCCTATGTTACAGACATGAGATCAGCATCCCATTACGTCTCTGCTAAACAAAATTGAGAAGGCATTTGGGTTTATTCACGTTTTGTTTTCCGTTTATTTAAATTTCCAGGGTGAATTGAGCCGGGAATTTTATTTTAAACATTGTCATAACTTCAACAACAGCTTGTACCCTAACTTACTTAACCTTAAACTGTCTAAACGTTACCTGGAAATTCTCTTAGTCCACTTAAAGTGACAATGCTGGTCATTTGAGATGTTTTAATTATTCATACAAATAATGACAGGCAAGATGCCTTCTCCGTTTTAAAATGAACTGAACTTAAAGCGTGCGGAAAATTAATCTGAATCGCCCATAGATATAGCTTATCAAAGGCAGTTCCAAACTTGCTTTCACGATCAAAATAAATTTATTATACCAGTCGAGATTGGAGTGGCTATTACCGCAGGCAAAATAAACTTTGATCGGCTTCGGATAAATATTCAAATAAAAAGTTTTGAGGCTTTGTCTACAACGAGCTAGGAATTCAACTTTTCTGGGTATATAATAATTAGTCGATTTCATAGAGAATTACATACAATAAATAAATATTTCTCTGTAATATTGTGTTAATTTATAAACTATTTTCTTTACAGTTTTCACAATCATAATCGAGATGATCAGCACATAGCATACAATTGCCCAAGTAACACGATTTTGTAGCCTTTCGATTTCTTGACATGGGACATATGCTGCATCTTCCTTTGGCTCGTTCTCCTCACGGCTCTTCAGTTTCTTCTTGAGAAAATTCAAATATTTCGTTTATTTTTGATTTTGGATCGTTTGATAAATTAGGCAGCGACAAACGATACCTTGCATGTTCTTTACAGAGTTCTTTGGCAAGTTTTCTCAGAAATTGGTGTCTCAGCACTTGTTGTTTTATTGTTTCATTTGTTACTTGTTTCTACCACAGAATATGTGACTTTCGTTTCATCAACCACGTCTACGGCACCCTTTGTACGTTTGTAAAAAGTAATTATATCTAGTTTTCTTTAATCACCTGTGAAAACATCAACTTTTTCATCTCTATGCATTGCGGATATTAGCAAGACAACTCTTCCCTTTTTTGGAAAGTAGGAAACCAGCGTAACACCACTATCGCTGAACCCAAACATACTGGAATGTACTTGTCTACCTTTAATTTCCAAGAATCTGGTTGGCAATTCGCGTTTATTCATTCTTATTGCGCCTACAATAGTCATGTTATGGTTTATAAGGTACTCAGTAGCCAAGGGAAATGATACAAACCAATTGACCATAGTGATATTTGCTCCAGATCCAGAGAAGGGCGGTATGAGTCGTTTTACAACATTAGATGGAGAGTTGCTCACTTGAAACTGGCCGTCTGGTTGTTTTCCCAGACTTGTAAATTGAGAGTATATCTTGCTTCAAAATCGACAGCAGCAAAAATTTTCCTGCCATATCGGGCAGATTTACTTTTTATGTATTGTTTGAAGCCGCATCTGCCCCGAAAGGCTTCTAACATTTTATCTACTGTCAGGCATTCACCAACAATATTGAAATTTCCAAATAATTCTCGCGTCGGGGTAAACGGTCAACTTCTCGTCTATCTTGACAGGTATTGATGTTGTCAAAACGAAGACACCGTAGCAAACATCTGAAACGTTGCTGCAACATCACACGAGGGAATATCTCGAAACGTAAAAAAGTAGAAAATGTAGTAAAAAAACAACTTTTTGAAAAAGAATGAAAATATTTGTATTATCAACTATATCCAAAATCATTTAATCAGTAATTAAAATATAACTGCCAACAGTCAAAAATGCTCTTGATATTTTCAGCCTCTCGTGTAACACCTGGCTTTGCAGTTACAACATTGTGTTCTGGTGCCCTTCTCACACGTGGCGGTAGCTTGTAGCAGTGTGTCAGCCCGTCTTGACCAATGTATGAAAAAGATCTTCTAGCCAGAGGGATGTCGTCAAGCTCGTCATTATCACTTTGTTTAAAGACAGAATCGATTGTTAATTTTCAAAGCCATCTAGTTCTTCATCATTACCACCCGCCATTTCGTTATCAGTTTTCAGTTAGCAACTCATTCATAAGCTGTAAAAGCCTTTTTGTTCAGCTTCGTAACTCATGGCGTATATATTTTCAAGAATAATTAGTGGTAGAATTAAATGATTCCACGTCAGATCTGCGTCGATATATTTCACAATGGAGAGGTTAGTAAACTTTGTATCATGTGAAGGTTATGTTCCAAACATGTGGAAGAAAATACACAAAATGTGGCGACATCTATCAAAAATTCCACAAAACTATTTACAGTTTTTTAAAGCTGGGGTAAAAAAATATTCAAAGCGACCTCTCCCGGGTTAAGAGACACTTTTCCACATACTTCTGTATCTGTCCCGCTCTTGAGCGGTGCTCTTCTGCGTTGCACGCCACTTTACATATGTATAGCAAAAAATCAGGTGAATCTAGAATCTATCAATTGATTCGCTCTCATTAAAGATTTCTTCTAATAAAATCCCGTATGTTTGTGCTAATGCCGCCACTATCGTGTAATTACATTTCCTAAACGAATGTAAATTGTTAAATTCTTTAGAAATATTAAATAAAAGCGGTCCCAGAACAGACCCATGGAAAACACCGATCTCTGAATTTAGGAATATTGACTCAGTATTGTCCAGATAAGAATAGAAAACCAACAAAAATTTGCCTAGAAAATTAAATGCTCGAAGAAGATCAGAGGCTCAGCAGTTACGTGACTTTCTTGATTTTTCTATATTTTGTCTACAGGGTGTCCAGAAAAAACAGCGACAACGCTTAACCACTGACTCTGGGAAACAAATGATGACGATTCATCGAAAACAAAGGCAATACAATTTTTTCTCAATTTTTTAACTGCGTCTGTGGACTTGTGGAGTTAAGATGATCTTTTTCCTGAAATATCGATGAAATTAATAAACCGAAGAACAGAGTTTTACACGCACACCTCTCTTTGAAGACCTAGAACTGTCTCTATGCGCGAAATTATAAAAATCTGAGCACTATTATTTAAAAGTTCGCTTCTGCAAGAAAATTCACCTCTTGAAATTTTTTCGTAAACTCAACCGTTTTCGAGAGAATTAAGCTTGAAAAATTGTTACTAATCTTGTCACAGGTAAAGAAGAAGAAGACTACAGAAATTAAGATATATTGATGTTAATACTCTCGAATCCTATTTGATACTTCCAAATCTCAAATCACAGTAGACTTACAAAACTGGTTACGTTACCAATACACTAATAAAACATTATAGACTAGACCCTATAAAACTTGCTATAAACCTTAGTCCGTTTCAAGGTTTTTGGGAGGAGGGCGAAGCCCGACGATTGGCCGCCGGAGGCGGCCATCAATGAAATCGCGAAGCGCCACACTTTAACCTATGTTGATCTTCGTTAAGAAGGTTATCATTGATATTTAACGTTGTTTAATTTTACTTATATTAACATTATTAGTATTTCCTAAAAGCAAATAAGATTTCTAAAAATACACAAAAAGAATTAATAGCAATTAAAATACAACAACGTGGTTGAAATACAGCCGACTTTTTCTACAGGAAATTTTAAAATTGCCAGTAAAATTATACTTGTTTTGAAAATTACATTTAGAATAAACTAACAACTCACGCAAGGTCATTTTTTCCTTTCTTCGTCAAAATTATCAATCCAGTAATAGAGATGGTAGTTGCAATTTTCATTATAATGATTCCCTCTTATGCAATTTAAACATTGTTGTTGTTTTCTAGGAATCTTTAAAAATGCTTGTGACAACAGCAGAATAGAAGACGTTTTGTTTTCGTTTGAAGCGTGAAAATCTGTAACTATTGGAGATGACTACTTTTGTTTTTGCAAGAACAACAGAATATTTTTATTTGCGTAATATACTTCTATTTTGTTTTTAGAAACGACAGTTTAACTAAAATTCAACTGGAAATGTTCTTGAAGCATAAAACGTTTTTGTTCCAATATTGTCTGCAAAGTTTTTATTTTTGTTTCTAAAACAAAAACAAGAAGTAATATAAAGTACGACAGATCAATTCTACAGTTTCATGTTGTTTTTTACTGTTTAAAATATAAATTGCTGCAAAATTATTTTACTTTAATGTGTTTCCGGAAATTTCTTACAAGAAACATTAATTGCTTTAGCTATTTTAAAATATTCCCAATGAAATTAGGAAAAAACCCCGAAAAATAAAACATTTTTTTTGTGGTGACACAAAAAGGTTTGAATTTGCTATTCAGGTTTATAAATGTAGTACGTTCTTCAGATAAGTGGCGAGTTTCTATAGGCACAATCGCTATTATTGACGGATAAATGGCCGTTATATACCGGAATCATCGGACAGGTTACGTTCGATTTGTTTCCCAAAGGATGTTTCAAAGGATGATGACGTTGAATTATGAATGTCGATGAACAAGCCAATCTAAACTATAATAAGTGAAAACTCTCTTTGTTTATCAGATGTTCCATTGTCACAATCTAATTACACTGAAATAAATGTCAATCTTCAATATGATATTAATGAGATTATATTTTTTTAATCGGTGATTGATAAATGAATGTGTCCTTGTAGAAATAAAAAGTAGGAAAATTAATATAGTGCACTGGGACATAACAACCGGTCTGTATAGAATTAAAGAGTGAGTGTGTTCGTTCGACTTTCACTACAAACAAGTCCAGCGATGCAAGTCGATACGATGGCGATGTATCTTATGTAAGTAAGGGTCATTGGGTCGTCTAATGCTTCAATGAAAATGAACTTGATCTACATACTACGTAAATTTCCTCGTCAATGCAAACGAAAGTTTTTGAATATTCCATGAGGAATTTACATATCTTACTTTAATTATTATTGTTCGTAGAAAACAAAATTTTTAAACCTCGAGGTTGTTTTTTAGGTTATGACATATCCTCTCTTGCCACATTGATTTTACCCAAGTCATTCAATTACCAATATTTCACAAATTTCTTAACATCACAAAACGACCATCTTGAAGTTACATAAACACAGGTAAAACGTATAATTTAAAACGCATCTGCGAATTTTACATATAACCAACCATAAATAACTTAGTTAAAAAAAATAAAACGTTTTGCAATCTCCGTTTTGTTGCTGTAATCAGGTCAGACTTTTATACATAAATGTTGTTCGCGGCCAGAGGTCTATTTCAACGATTATTTAATAAAATTAACATCTTCTCTTTACGTAACAATAATTATAGTGTTAATGGATTAATGTGTACTTACTATATAGAAATACTATGTCATTTCTGCCGGTTTCCTTCTTGTAGAACAAATGACAGGGTTTGTAGAGACTTTAAAAATATTATTCTTACAATAAATTGTAACACAAACAGTAATTAAATTTGTTAATGCCAATGATTTACGTAACAAAAAAGAACAGGTTAGAAAGCGGTACTACCTTTAACCTTCAAAAAATTATTTGAACGTTTATTTATTCTTCTAAATGGAACAAGTTTAAAAGAAATCTAGATTTGACTTTGTCTTTCAATTTAATTGAAAAAAGGAGCCTTTTCCTTTTAAAAATACACCAGAATATACAGTAAACTAAAGGTTAATTATTACAAGAGTGAATAACTATGTAAATCAGATAGGAAGAAAAAAAGCGACTTAATGATCAAAGACCATCTTATATAGTATTTATTCTAAACTTCCTGCTGATTTTAGATAGATAGTATGCAAATTAACAGTTAGAGAAGATTAAAATAAAAACAGCTATAAATACATCAGAGTTGTAAATATTATATTTATATATTGTTGTGGATTCAGAGCTCAAACAGAAATTCTTATAATTGTTGAATTTCGAGATTTGAATGCAGTGTGTGTTATGTACTTAGTGCTTATAGCACAGCATTTTTAATGTTAAAATATTGAAATAATTATTCGAAATGAAAATAAGTTATTGGCGTTAGAATTTAGTTATTTTCCATGTATTTCTTTTGATCTTTTACAGGAAATTATATTCAGCTGGTAAACTCACTTCTTATCAAACAAAAAAAATACAAAACTTATTCAATTGTTTGTTTTTAACTAGTATAAGGGAAACAAATCAGAACTAATCAAAGACAAAGAAAAAATCGGAAAAACAAAATAAATGTACTAATGCAATTTAATGGAGGAAATTATCATCATTATTCTCAGGAAAACAAAATGTAATTATAACGGAAATGTATTCGTGTAGGAAAACCGCAATTGCATTTATTTTCCTTATCAAGACACAAATACATAGCATAAAAGCATATCCAAAGCATTAAATGTCAAGATTGACGAAGTTACTAGTTTCATGTCTTAATTCATAATAAAACTCAAATTTATTAGTTATCAGGGTTAGTTTAGGATGTTTTAATTTAGGAATAACGCAGACGTATATCCAAGTTGATATCATCACATTAAACGTCCAATGTATCAAGAAAATCTCCAAACAACTGCCATCATAACAGCCTTTAGAACTTTCATTCAAATCTTTAGAAAAAACAACAAATATTAAGAAATGAAACAATTGAGGCTTAAAGTGCTCGCAAATTTCAGAACTGTGTTTATCGGAACCTGGGTGAGGTTATCGCAAACTAAACAAGCAATGACCTGGCCAACTGTCTTGTTAGACATAATTCTGTGACGATGATTAATCAAATGAAATTTCTGAAACATGTACAGACTGTCTATAAAATAATATTCCGTTTGCGGACGAATGCATAAAGATACCGAATTTAATTACGGAATATGTCACTATATATAAGGGAAAATTAGTCCACAAATAGAAATACGTACCTTGCTAGGGAAAAATTCTGTAAATGTGCTTTAATTAATTGAAATCGGGGCATTACTTCAAAGACAGTATGGAAGTTGTATTAGAATACAGATCACAACCGTCGGCCACCGCAGGTGGCCTGTTGGAAGAGGAAATCCAACCGTGGCCTATTGCGAATGGCTTAGTGGAGGGCAAAATCCGACCTTGGACCACGACTAGATTTGAATCCGAATACAACCTACGGCACCATTAGAATTTATAAGTTAAAGAAAAGCAAAAAATTTAGTTAAAAATATGTAAGGCAGTTCTTTTTGAATTTAAAATCTTCCACGTTTCTCCTTAACTAAATATTTTGCTGAATGACCTTGTCTTTTAGTTGAAATCAAAATCTAGAATTTTATATTTATGTTGACTGGATCAAATTTAAAAATTTATCCTCAAATGATTCTGTCAAGTCGTAAAATCCCATATGTGCTTCAAAGAACGCATTGTACTAGAAAACAAAAGTCTCTCAACACCTTGGACTCAATATACCGACGGTTTTATATTTTTTTGCACTATCCATAAAATCTAGAAAATTGTGATTATAAACATGTTTTGTTGATAGACATTCATTTATTTGTAAAAATAGGTTTATAACAATGTTCACAATGAATGAAACTTTATTGGTGGCACATGTACAAAACCTTTTGGCACAGCCTTTAGATGAATCACATCCATTTGTGTTAATTGATTCCTTTACAAGCGTTACAAAATCTAAAAATAAAAATTATTTAGAAAATGACAAAATCAAAGATTGGAATCCTGATCTGAAGACATAACGCCAAGTAACATACAATTCTTCTATTAATTCAATTTTCCTTCTGTAGATTCTGGATTCCACCCGCACATTTCGATTTTACTGGCAAGAATGTTGAGCTCGCAAAAGCCATATTATTTGTTTTCTTTTAGCACACCACTTAAAAGTTAAAGGGATAAAATAAAACTGGTAAATCCTTAAAAACTGTTTCTTACAGATAAGAAGATTTTTCAGCCATCGACAGCTACGCCGCCGCGTAAATGTTTATATTCTGAACAAAAATCATTTTTTCAAAGTTATAAAAGAATAAATAAAATAAAAAAAAGCGGAGCTTCAACTACCCGAATAAATAAATTATTAAAAAACGAATCAAAAATATATATTAAAGTATTTATATTTTATGCATATAAATCCGTATTTTAATGATTGCGATATAATAAAACTACAAAAGAGGCTGTCTGGAGTTTCTCTTTTTATATATTTCAAAGCGTTTTATAAAAATGGGAAAAATCTCCGGGATCATCGCTTCGTGCAAAAAATACATTTTTTCCGATAGAGTCATTTATAAATTTACATTTTTTAGGTTGGCGAATTTCGTATTCATGCAAAGAAAAACCCTATTCCAAGACAAATATAACACAAGAGAACCTTTATCACTTTTTACCATTTAAAAGGGCCGTGACACAATACAAATCTAACGCGAAAACGACCGCAAAACAATCTTTCTCAAGAGGAAAACGTTTCTAGAAAAACACCACACACACAAAAATACCTTTCTTTGGGGTTGTCGTACGGTAGGTTGAGTCACAAAGGTCCTTAGGGTGGTTAAAGGTGTCGGAAGGCTGGTCAACATTGGTTGCACGTGCACACCTGGATGTTGTAATTGCAACGGTGCAGGATGTATGGGAACTGCTACCATTTTTTGAAGGGGTACACCCCATGGTAGATACCAAGAACCAGGATGGTGTTGCATTTTCACCTTTGTGTAACACTGCACACTAATGTTTTAATTTCCTCAACTAACAACTGCGTACTAGATTTTTATTTAAAGGCTATTGTTCAATTTTAGATTTGGCAGATCTACACGTGCAAAATTAATGTTTCACTATTAAACGGGAAGATTTACGGATGGTGTACCGTTAGATACTTTGGATAAAACAAAAGAATAATAGATGAAATATTTCCTATAATAAGCGTAGAAAATAGCTTAAGCCGGTTGCCAAATATTTTTATATTTGGAAAACTAGATTATCCATTAATAAATGAAAAGTATTTAACCGAACACTTTTTTTCAAGTGCCTTCCATACACATACACAGCGCGAAAAATTTAAAAGGGCAGTAGGATTGTCGTTGGATATGCAACAAGTTCATTATTTCCACCCCTTCACAATTTTTTTTAAATTACATCGACTCTTAACTATTTAGGTAAAGTTTAAAAAATAGATTATTTGTAGCTGGTATATCCATTAGACATCACTAAACAAATTGTTAACTTTTAACTTATTTAGCATATTACTTGTTAAAATTCCTTTTTGGAAACGCTAACCTGATTAGCGCACAAACGTTAATGCGAATACTTAACGAGAATTTGATTAAACTCTAACACAACAGTAAACAACGTGCATGGTAAGTACGTGGGCAGGTGCGAATCGCGTGGTATAACAAGTATGGAAAAGACGAGCGCGTTCTACGACCGTTGAGTATTAACTAACTGAAATGCTCTGGCAGTAGGAAAGCTCAACCCGGCGATCCACTATGCGCTCTGCGTAGCAAGAGCTTTCGCCTGCAGGACGATATACGATGGAGACTGCGCGTCACGAATAGTTTCAGGGATGCGATATTGTCCTGCTGAACTTTATGAGCACGGCGATCTGAATTTTGATTGTTTATTTGTTATGTCACACTATACACTTACTTAAATATACTGCAGCGAACCGTTGATAAAGAGCTTCAAGGATTTTATTGCCCTCGTGTCCACTTTAACGACGATAATTGCTGCTATTCACTCTTCGCGATTAGAAACATCAGCTCTCTTTCTGATTGCGGCACATGTACTTGATCAGCAGATGTAGAGCAAATTACTTTAGTAGATAAATTGAACGAGTTCGTTTAGCCTAGTTATGTTTGATCACAATTTGTTTAATTTATCGTTTGCTTTCACTGATAAATTTCCTGGCGCGCTTATCACAATAAAGAGAGAGAAAAAAGGAAAAATATTATGCCACGCAGTCTATGCCTGACAAATTTCTTATTACGCCTACCTCATTTAACAAAAAATTGACATGTTGCCAACATTAACTTTTAAAAATACTAAAACACCATCCACCGTGATAAGTGTAATTTTTTAAGGAAAAATCTTGGATCGTCGTAACACCTGCAATATGTTGGGTATTCCCACCCACTACACAGCTTTTTTGTGTCGCTAACAAGTTTTTCTTTGTGTGGGCGTTAGAATATTTTAGTTAAATTGAAAAGTTGCAAAAAGTAGAGATGTGTCTCTCTCTAGATGCTGAAGATACCGAAAAGCAATAATTATGGAACATTAAATTTGATTCGTTGCGAAATAATTGTAACTCACCTCTAGCAAATCGAAAAATAAATAAAACCCTGAAGGCTTATAGATATTCGAATTCAAACTGCTAATTATACAGTCAGCAATCTAAAACAACAGTCCATCTTAAAACTGCCTATACTTTCTTGTTTTATTTTATGTTTGTTCTTTACTTCGAATAATATCTGTTAGGTTCATCGTTAGCTTAGCATCTAATACTTACACGAGTTTCCGTAAAGATCCTGCCAAATACATCGAAGAGGTCTTTGAGTTTTGATTTTCTTTAGAAACAAATTTTGACGTTCTTATGAAAACTTTGGGATTGAATGGATCGCAATATTCATCATGGTAGTAGGTAGTTGAAGTAAAGTAAATAATTACTCTTCACAAAATAAAACGTGGGTTTGACGTCTAGAGATGATGAAAAGTCATAACATGTAAGTACTAAATACTATACGTGTGAGTGTTGGAAAACACTCATTAGAAATAATCAATAACTTCAATTTTTCTGAAAGGCACGTTTCATGTTTCTATATTTTCGCGCTTCGCCGAAAAAGAAAAGAAAATGTCATAGGTTAACTGTTAACTCATTGTCAGGTAAATGAAAGCTTTCGGCACATTCTCCACGTGCGTCAATGTACGTTAATTAGAAAAAGAGTCCAAATAAAAATTTTTGTAATCTGTCTATAATGTGCTTTGTATAATTACTTCTCCATTGAACTAATAAAACTTCTATAGTACAACAGAAATTAAATCGCATATCGAAATTACAAGCCTATTGTTTCTTGTTTTGATAGGAACATCCCTAGGGTACGCAGGTCATGTTTCCGTACTAAAATAGCCAAACATTTAGTATTCGATGGTGTTTTTGGCAATAAAGATAATTATAAACACCAAATAAGGATTCTGCTTATCATGAAAATGATGATATCAATCTGACGGAACCAATCAATATTTTTTGTTCAGATAAACATGATGGTACAGCTAAGGTTATGGAGCGCACCTGGCAAAAAATTGCAATAAATACATGATGCTAATTTGTTAGAGTTCGAGGAATCTATAAATCGCAAGAACCTTCTAAAAGTTATTTACAAAAGATTGCTCAAAAAACATTGATCCCAAGTGATCATCCAAAATTAATAATAATAATAATAATCGCCTTTATTAAAAATAATATAAAAAGAAAAATACAATATAAAAAGAAAAAGAAAAATACAATATCTACAATATCTGTAGCCTCCTGGCGAAATCTAGCCACTGGCTACTCTATTTAACCAGGAGACTACGCAAAATATATAAAAATAGCACATAAAGATTAAATTAATTTGTTCTGATTTAATTTGTTCTGATTTAGGTAGTTAGACATACGCATGGTGGTTATTGCAGACTCAAAAAATGATTTTTTAAAGAGCTTTTAAATCTATTTAGACCAAGATTTTTTATGTGAGGGGGAATCGAGTTATATACTGAGACAGCATTATAAGTAAATCCTCTGCAAAACAGGACTGTTGAATGCTGCGGTATTGTGAGCATACCTTTATTACGAATGTTTGCAGAATGAATTTGAGACCTAATGACCAATGTATCAGAAAGGCCAGCAGATGGCTGCGTGGAAGTTAATAGAGCATGTGTATACGAACCCAACTAGTATTTCCAACGATTTTCCATTTTCAGCCATTTGAGCTCGCTAATGCTATGAGATACATGATCATATTTCCGTAGATTGCAGATGAATCGACAACACCAGTTTTGAACCTTCTGTATGCAATTTTTATCATACATTTCTAAGCAAGGACCATAAATAAAACTGCAGTAATTAAAGTGCGATAAGACTAAAGATTCTGTAAGCATTTTCTTTTGAGCAGAGTTTAAAATATCACGATTTGCGTATAGTAATTTTAACGAGGAATAGGTTTTTTGCAATAGTTTTGTAACGTGTAGCCTAAAACGTAGTTTAGTGTCTAATATAATACCGAGATTTCTTGCAGAGTCGACTACTGGTAAAAGTTCGTTAGCTATATTTATGTTGAGATTTAAATCTGGTGCTGTAATATTTTTTTTGTTACCAAACACTAATAGTTTTGATTTACTCGTGTTAAGTTTTAGGTTGTGTTGCATTGAAAGGTGTTTAATAAGAGTAAGATCACTGTTGATGTCTTCATAAGCTTGAGTTCTATCAGAAAAGTTAAATGATTTATATATTTGCGTGTCATCAGCATACGCCTGAACATTACAATGCTTCAAGGAATTTAAAATATCAGAGGTATATATATATAATAAATAACAGAGGCCCTAGAATAGACCCTTGAGGAACACCGGAAGTTAATGAATATGATTGTGACAGTTGCTCGTTAATTTTTATTATCAGACTCCTGTCGGATAGATAGGACTTTATTAAGTTGACTGCATTATTGACGAACCCGTAGTACTGAAGTTTTGCACACAGAAGATTATGACTTATTGTATCAAAAGCTTTAGAGAAATCGAGCAGTACGAGAACGGTTATCATGTGCCTATCAGTTGCGCTTATAATATCATCCGTGACAGTGGCGAGAGAACTAGCAGTACTAAGACCCTTCCTAAAACCGGATTGACATACGGATAGTATATTGTTGTTGCTAGAAAAGGCCTATATTTGTTTATATAGTATTTTTTCAAACATTTTAGAGATACACGGTAAAATGCTAATTATTCTTAAGTCAGAGTAACTACTTGGATTAGAAACTTTAGGTAGTGGAAGACCAATGGCCTCCTTCCACGCCGACGGAAAGTAACAGAACTCAATGCAACAATTAATGATGTGAGTAATATATTTATCGATAAAAGGACTACAATATTTTAGCATTATGAGCGTAATGTTATCTGAACCAAGAGCGTTAGATTTAAGACTAAACGGAGTTTCATGCACCTCTTCTATTGAGGTAAGAGAGAAATCAAAAGTTTAGTTGCTGAAGTGCCGAATATTTTGATAATACTGTATTTGTGTATCGCAGTTGGAAGTTGAAGATTGAACAAAAGAGCTAAAATAATTTCCGATCGAGTTAGGGTCAGCTAAGTTACTTGGCACTGTACGTTGCTGTGAAAAACGAATGTTTAAATCAGATAAGGCAGACCACATTTTACGCGAATTATTTACCGTTGCGAGTGAATTAAGATAAGCCCTTTTTTTCACGACGAATGGATGATACCGTAAAATTCCGAAGTTCTTTGTACCGATTCCAGTCCGAAGGGAGCCTAGTACGCTTATATTTCATGAATGCACTGTCAGGCCCCTTCATGATTGCCTTTAAATTATCTGTTAGCCAAGGGGCCCTAGGTTTAGTGACAAAAAAATTATTGTGAGCCCTATTTCAATGCAAGTCATTCGGTAAGTGGTTTTGGTCGATTCTGAAAATTATTTAGACAACCTATTGCATTGTGTGACGAAAACCAATTTCAGTAACAAGTTCTAAGTGTCTAAAAATTGGTAGCTATCATCGGCGCTTTAGGTATCGGCCAACTCCTATTTGTCAATTTCAAAAATTACTCTAAATTCTCATTGACTTGTCTTTTGGGAAAAATACATTTCAATCGCAAAATCTCGTTAGTTAGGAAAGTTTTCAGAATTTTTGAGGCCTTAACTTCACAGTTTTGAGCATTGAAACTATAACGCTTTTGATAAAAATCATCAAGATTCGCAAGTTTAAAAATAACACCAAACCAGAAATAAAAAATTTAAAGGTAAAATCTGTGAGATACCTTTAGAATCAAAAATTAATTTGTACAAAAAAGTAAAAGCCAAAGACCTAAAATAATTTCGTTTTCACAAAAAATTGTTTTCTTTTCAAAACTGCCTAAAGCCAGGATCAGTGTACAAACAGAAACAAAACTGCAGTAGGAATTACAAGATTGTACTAATTTTTGTCTAATAATCGTTTGGAAGAGTTACTGAAAAGTTTACTGCCAACTAGCATTTGGTGACTTTCTACAAAACAATGTAAAAACTGAAAATTGCTTGAATGTTCCTAAAAGATAAAGCAAAGGTTCAGGCCTCTACACAATACGCTAAGATAATAAAGACAAAGGTTACAATAGAAGAAACCTGTAATGAAGATGGAGGGAGGCTCTTGAGCCTGAGCAGGCAAGCTATCATGCTTGCTCCAGCAGAGCTCTTCTGTTAGAAATAAGTAAGATGATCGATAACTGAACATTCTAAGACAGTAAAAAAGAAAAGGAAGCAGTAATTATCTGTATTTAGATAATGTAAAGTTTAGATTCTGGAATTCTTCCCCTACCAAAAAAATTAACCTATTCTAATTGCATGCTCAAAAAGATCAATGGATGGCTAAGTCCTATCCGTTTTGGTCTCCCTTTAATTAATTAATGAATGGCCGGAAGTCTGATCATTTTACGTGGGTAGCTCTCTCCAAAGGTTAATGGAAATTAAAAACCCAAAAGATTATTAAAGTTTTGAAAGAAAAACCTGAATCATATCCATGCAAGAAGATTTAGTGAAGGACACCTTACCCATTTCTGTACATGAACCACTTAGTTCCTTTAAAAAAGCTTAATGAAACCACAATCCTATCGTTGCAAACAAATTAACAGAATTAATTTCCACGAATACCTATCACTATAAGGCTATTCAAAGATGCAGTCATGCCTTTACTGGTCTTCTGGCAAATCCCGATCCGCGTTCATGTACGGTTAATGACTGGACGATGCTCGCTCAGAGGCGGATTTAGGCATGGCCCCGTTCAATCAAATCAAAAATCAAAAAAATAAAAATAACAATTTAAACTTTTCTAGGTATGGTTGGCAAAATTGATACTTGTGTCGTCCCGAGGCTGCCTCTGCAAGCGAGTTGCTTGCTCTCTTCTGTTGTTTAAAGTTGTGACTTTTGACTCAATTAGTGATGCCCAGTATTCGTACTCGGTCATTGATATACACGTAGAATTCTTCAACTGGCTCAAAGTTCTTCTAGTTCCCTTAAATTACTTTTGAAATAAACGTTTGTCCCACCACAACGTGAGCCTTTTTGCTGTTTTATTCTATTTATCAAAACCTGATATTATTACAATTTTTGCTAGTCCATAAAAATTCTTATTATCTAATTGGAACAGCTTTATAATACACTCAAGAGCATAACTATAGCACTACATGCAATTGTGCGGTATTTAGCGCTTAATAAAAGTTTTCGCCTTGGAATCGTTAACGATAAGTTGAATATGCCTCAAAAAAAAAACGTTGGTTAAAAAATAGAATTTTTTACGAAAAGTTAGACAGTTAGTAGTAAAAATCTAAATTTTCCTAGGAGCACAACTATAGCACCAATTCGAAAACTTATTTATTTGCAGAACTTACACATTAAAAATAAAATAAAAACAACTGAAAATGACATTATTAATAATGGGCGTGTCCCCATTTTTCCGAATAATCTCAAAAAGTCTGTTGTTCATACTTTCAATAAGTTTATCCATGAGTTCTTGTTGGAGATTGTTCCAGGTTACATTAATGACGTCTTTTATTTCTCCTGTTGTCCGGAACTGCCCGTTATGTTCATAAATTCCTCTAATGGATTTTGGATTCCCCAGAAACTTCCCATAGGATTTAGATCCGGCGAAGAAGCTGGCCATTCTAACAAATTTATTGTATTGTCTCTAAACCACCGTTGTGTTTCTCGACTGACGTGTACTCTTGCGTTGTCTTGTTGGAACAACCATTCCTCTCGTTCATTTTCATCAAAAAACGGTAGCAAATGATTTTTCAATAATGTACCGTAGTGTACTCTTCGTTGTTCATTCTGCTTGATGGAAATACCAACCTTAAGCCGTCTTTCTTTGAAGACGCGCCCTACACCACTAAAACATCTTTTAGAAAAAACTGAGGTTCTTTTCTGAAATTCCTCCAATTTGAATTGAAACCGTCCGGACCGTCTAAATTAAACTTCTTCCAATTGGAAAAAAACCACCTTAACAATTTCAGAAACAATGTTACAATGTTATACATGTTACGCTTGGCAAATTCTAAGCGGGCAGTCTTGTGGCGCGGCAGAAGTCTTTGGACAGATTCTAGTTTTTGTATTTTGATTAGGGAACTTTTTTCTAGGACTCGTTTCACGGTCCATCCAGTTCGTGCTGTTGCTTGCTAAACTAACCAAGCGCCATAGCCATTGAGAGCTAAGAGAAATTTTTTGCCACACAGTTTTTGTTTTTCGCATAATTATCTGAATTATTCAGAAGATTTAGGACTGCTTTGTGGGATAGAGTTATTCTCTAAGTAATTTTGCGGGTTCCATAATTCTGCTCATGTAAAGCCCAAATCTTGCATTTTTCAACGTCTGTGAGATACGCGTCTCGGGGCGACTTGCAATAAAATTCACTAACAGCTAACGTCAACAAACATTTTGTTTTTATTTTTCCACGTAATAAGTATGTTTCTTTTTAAAGCTGCTATAGTTATGATCGAAGTAAAAATCAAATTTGTATTTCTTATTATCTCAACATTTCGATAAACTATCAGTTGTTTTAGTTAATGTACTTTTTGAAACATGTGTAATTGTGTCATTAACAATTCCAAGCCAAAATCTTTTATTAAGGGTTAAGTACCGCAAAATTGCATGTGATGCTATATATAGTAAAGCTCTTGAGTGTATTATCGCAAGCAAGGAAAGGCAGTTGAGTGACACATTTAGTTTGATACCAAAATCTCAGATACAGATATCTACATACCCCCCACAGTATACCCTTTAGATACTGATGAATCCTAAGGTTAAATTGTATGTCGCATTATGGAAGGAGATATCTTGACAAAAAACTTGAAACGTGCCGTGAAATTATGTTTCATAAGAAAACTGTTATGTAATTCAATTCAGGGGCGAATTTAGTATATCCAAGTGCATCAAATAAAATAACAAAATTCTTCAATGCTTGTTAACTATAATTTTTCCAATTTAAAAATGGATAAAAAAACAGTTTATCAGTCTCCACAACTAACCTAACCTCGGGTTGATTGGGAGAACCCTCAAAGAGTATTAGCCCAAGGCTGGCGGTCCGCCCCTGTGCTCGCTTCGTTTTCATGATAGCCTTCTAAGAAGGTTAACAGAGACAAAACTTGATCTAGCCCGTTTTGGAGAAAACCCACGTAGTGTACCTGCAGTCCCCTCGAGGAGGTTAATCAAGGAAACTTCTTCAAAAGGTTTATGGAGGGAAAAGTCAGATCAAGTTTCATGTGTAGTTTTGTCTTGGGAAGGTTAAAGAAAGGCAAACCTCGATTGTAGGCTATCGCAATGTCTGACCCAAATTCGTGCAATTTTAATCGAGGACAATACTCACGCTTAGTTTTCTAAGAAGGTTAGTGAAAACAAAGTCCGGCCTGAGTCACAAATGACTCGTTTTGGGACAGAACCTGTCTAGTGTTCATGCAGTCTCTTCTAGAAGATTAATGGAGAATTAAGTCAGATCTCTCTTTGTTTCTCTCTCTCTCTCGTTCTATCGAGAAGGTTAATAGAAAGCAAAACCTGACCGTGGCCTTTTGTAGGAAAAAGTCCAATCTTCAAGGTTAATGGTGGGCAATTCCCGATGGGTTTCCGTACGTAGTTCTCTTAAGAAGGTTAATTAGGACAAAACTCGATGAGATGAGCGTTTCAAAAGTAAAACTAACCTGTTGACTAACTTCAACAAGGTTAATGAAATACAACTTTTAACTCGTTGCATTGTAGACCTCTAGACTTTAAAACACTGTCTTTTAATTTCATTTTTCATTGATGCTCGATGCAGTTTGTTTCTTACTAGATACTACGCTAGATACAAAACATGTTTAAGAAAAACGAATTCATAAGACATTCTGCGTGCCGTAAGCAGTAGTTTGGGAATCTCGAACGAAATGTTAAGAGTCCTTTAAAACCAATGATAAAGTTTACGTAAGTAGACGAAACGAACATTTTAATGAAAAACAGTTTAACGAACACTTTCCTAAATTGCTTCAAGTAGCGTGGTTTTGTTTTATACAACAACCTGAGTTCTTTGTTGTTTTACGTTTAATCATTTAATCATTTTAAAATTGTTTAAAGTTCCAACGTCTAATTTCTTGAAATGCACGTTAAATTTCAAACCAAATGCAAACTGAACTCTGTTTATAAAATCAAAGACAATTTGAGGTCCAACGGGCGATTAAATTTTAAAATGTGTCTAATTATTATTATTATTATTTGTGTGACATTGTTTAAATTTGATTAAGGAGTGCCGCAGGAATCGGTTTATGGACACATAGTAATTCATAAATGAACGGACTGTTTACAATCAAGGATACAATCTAATCAATAAACTCGAAATTATTTAATTATACTACTAAACTACTTACATGCATATTTCCAGTGTGGTAAAAAAGTACATAAGGAAATAAAATTAGGTTGGTAATATTTTAAAATTGGGCACTGACTTACCATAGTAGTAGCCATAACTAAAATCCGTATAGAGAAAAAACGTAAGAAACTCTAAATGCAACATTCGCATAAGGAGAACACTGACCGATTAGTAACAGAGGCATAAAAAGCACAAGGGTGAAGATACATCAGAGCATCAGACACAGACTGCGGTGGTCAAACTACCTGAACCCTGAAGCACCCTTATAACGGATTTTTGCATTTATGGGGTGTATTTCGCACTACCGGTAGTTGTCGCTAACATCTCAATAATAAAGATTTTTATTTTTAAATTGTTTAATGCTCTCAAAGAAATATTTCTATATAAAGTGTATGATTTACGCCATCTTAGGTAACATTTAGAAACTTGAATTAATTAAAAATTCATTTATACGTAATTTGATCTTGCTTAAAATGCATGATTATGTACTAAAATGTGATCCGCAAATGTACTGTTATTTCCAATCTAACTTTTCTATGTTCAATTCTTTTAGAAATGTAAGCAACATGAACACTAATACAGTTAACAACAAACATCCTCTAAATGCTGTGCATACAAAATCAGTACAACTAGTTTACTGGATGAATTAATAAGTTAATCCGTTTATAACTTAATAAATATTAAGTGTTTTACTGTTTTGCAAACAAAACCTTCATATACATATTCATCCTTTAATTATACAACTCAGCTAGTTTATAATTTATGTTACTTTGTTGACGACACTACGTTAATACGCTAGTCACTCTTCCATCGTAAGAGCCTCTGAATTATAATAAAGGCAAATTACATTCGACTTTTTGTTGCATACGCATTTAGGATTCTCGAGACCCCAGCTGCCAGGTAGAGAGAAGATGCTCCAAATTTAAGCTTATTATGCTAGTACCAGTAAGTTATTAATATTAATGTATAACTACTAAAAAGACGAGCACAGTATATAAAAAGCAGCATAACAGACAAGGAAATTAGAATATAATTAGTTTTTTCCAACTAGGCACGATTATAAATTCTAAAAGACAATTGTAATAAATCAGCGTAACGCAAATTACGCAACGAATTAATTTCTTTGATATAAATATCATTTGTTGTTTGCTAATGAGTGTTTTTAATATTCCTACCAAACTATCAAAACCTACAATTTACTCGATTAAAATAACATGGTAATAAATCATCTGACTAGTTATTCCAAGGAGGATTGTCAAGAGTGATTGTCATTCTCGTGTAGTAATTTTTGATTTCATAATTCCAACTAAATAAAAAACTTTTACTTAAATCTGATTTTTAATACCAATACCACTAAATTAACCTAAAAGTACAAAAAAGAAATTTTGCATTCACTTGTAAAATTAATATTACAATGAAGGTTGTTGTATTTATTATCTTTCTCGCATTCGTAGTGCAACTACAGAAAGTACCTTTAAATCTATAGATTTACAAGTTCTGTTGATTTAAGATTGCGGTGTATAGTTTAGATAGAAATTTTGCATATACAAATAAAAAGTTTGCCCCAACTTAACTCTCGGAGCATTCCATATAATTATAAAATCTCTGGTGATAACTTATAGGATTGTATTTACAATACCTTAATGTGTTTAAGGTTATATCGCTCTCTGCACAAATATACTTTTAAATATCTAACTCTGCTTTTGATTTGTGGGTGAATTTTGTAAATTCAAATGATTACTAATGAACAAGCGCTAATAATCATTAAGGTTTAATGTATTTCTCTAAACCAGCGGTTTTTAACCGGTGGTCCGCGGACCACTGGTGGTCCCTGAGAGCACTCGAAGTGGTCCGCGAAGTCATCATACAGTTATTAAAATTATTAAATAAATGACAATGAGTCGACGACGCATCAAAGTTAAAGAGCCGGTAACGCTCAGTACATCCGAATTATTGTGACCGTCTGCGAGAATTCTTCGAAGGCAAACTAATAAATCTAAAAAAAATGAAACTTGAACCCAGAGGAACACGTTATGCAGTAGCTGATAAAACATCGGTTGCATCGTTTGAAATTTCAAAATTAACTGCCAAATCCAAAAAAGCACACACATTAGGCAAATCTCTAATAAAGCCTTGTATGCTTAAAGCTGCCGAAGAGCTTTTAGAACGGGAAGCTTAAAAGAAAATTCGTGAAATTCCACTATCAAACGAGAGAGTGAAGTAGCGTATTCAAAAAAATGTCAAATGATATTCAAGAAACCAATTATTGACAAGATAAAATGGAATTTTGCGTTACAATGTGATGAATCTACCGACGTTTTACAATGCCGTCAACTACTTGTATTTATTTGATTTTTGAATGACAATAAAACGTTTCAAGAGGAGTTACTATTTTCTCAAAAGCTGAAAACGACGCGCAAGGTACAGACGTTATGGATGTAATAAGTCAATATTTCAAGAAACATGGACTTATGTGGCAAAAGCTTGCTGGGTTTTGTACAGACAGTGCTCCTGCAATGCTTGGTTTCCGCTCTGGTCTTGCAGCTTTGATTAAAAAAAACAATCCACTGTGTTATTCATCGTCAATCATTGGCTACCAAAACGCTCCCGGAATGCTTTGCTATTAGGATGAAAACAGCTATAAACATAGTCAACTTTATTTCATTTCTTCACAAAATTATGTTCTGATATGAACTCTGAACACGAAATGCTTCTTTTTCACACCGAAACTGAAAGAGGAAGTAAAATTATTTTTAACTAGTAAAGAAAACAGAGTTGTTGGATCAGTTCTGTCAGTTCAAATTTTAAATACATTTTGCTTATTTAATGGATTATTTTGCAGAACTAAATAAATTGAACCTTCAGCTGCAAGGGTCAGGAAATATGGAGTTGGAAAGTACGAGCAACATATATGCATTTGAAGATAAAATCAGTGCCTCTATCGCTAAAATCGACCTATGGATCAGCAAAGTCGAAAGGGAGAAGTTTTCTGCGTTTGATATGCTGAATCCAATGACGGACAGTGTGCTGATATTAAAGGAGAAGTACAAAAGAACATTACACTTCATTTACAAAACTTGAAAAATTAATGCAATAGCTATTTTCCTGACTGATACGACAAAGGTATTCGGAAACTAATCCGTAATCCTTTCATTGTCAACATCTCTGAGGTGCCTGATGAAATTCAAGAAAAGTTAATGGAAATGCAACATGATAGTCACTGCAAAGATACATTCGAGACTGGAATTAAACTTGAAGATTTTTGCAGCCCAAAAGCAGTTTCTTGAATTTTAGGGAAAGAAATTTCTTTCCCTAAAATTCAAGAAATTGCTTACGTTACCTTACTTTATTTTCAACCACATACTTATGCGAGCAGGGATTCTCGGTGCTTTTGATAATTAAAAATAAACATTGAAATCGTTTGAGTGCCAGTGCCAACATGCGTTTGGCTTTGAGTAGCACATAACCAAGGATTCAGCAGTTGGTAAACAGTATGCAGTCACAAAAATCGCACTAAAATAATATAATTCATGTAAAATTTTCATAAATAATATAATACTGTTGGTTTCGGATAATTTTATACTTGTTTTATTTATAGAACAACCTTATAATAATTTATATCACCGCCAAACCGTTGGTGGTCCATGGCAAGACAAGAATTTAGTCAAATGGTCCCTCAGCACTAAAAGGTTAAGAAGCACTGCTCTAAACGTTCTTTAGTATTCAATGAAAATAAATCAAAATCTGACTAAAATAATCTTAACCTGCCATTAAAAATCCCGTTGGCTTTTTTGTGTGCAGAATTCAGCAAAGCTCTGATGCTTGATCGACTTCAGAAATTCTCAATTCGCAAGTCAGAATTGTTGGATCGACTCGAACGAAAAACTCAGACTCAAAAGGGCGCAGGTTCGACTATAAACGTGGCTGCTGCAAGTCTAACCTATTTCAAGCTATTATTTAGGTCCAAGAACAAGACTAACAGCCGCACTGTGTATGAATCAATTAAGATTGTAAATGTCATAGACAGTCAATTAAAGATGCTTTACCGGTCTGAAGAACTCAGTTAGTCTTAATCCAAACATCTAAATCTGGACAAATGGAGAAATAATTGAAAGAACCTCAATTGCTTCTGGATTACTTTCAGTTATTTTCCAAGATCAATAACATTTGAAGGTCGAACGTATTGGGCCTGACAAAAAACCTTGTAAAGTAAAATCCAAAAAAAAAAAAATAACTCGAAGAAACTGCCAGAGTATATCAAAATCAGAAAGATTTTTCTCTTTCTGCCTTTTTTGCAGTTCTCATTTTTATTTTTGAGTTTCTAGCTGCTGTTCTGTTTTTTGTTGTCATTTGTCACTTTACTAACCATCAAAATTCAAACTGGGTTTTTTGCATTTCTTCATCAGCATTACAAAATTCTGTGAAGCTTTTATTAAAAAACGATTGTTTCTGAGAACTACCAGAGAGTTAATTTGAGCTAAAATTAGCTAATGCCAAATGTCTCTGAGTGAGTTTTAAGTAGAAAGTATTTATGTAGTTCCAGTCTGAGAAAACAAACGTCCTTTTAGAAAAGTGAGTATGTCCTAATGCAGAGCAATCGAATAATTCATGTTGTTTGAATTCACTGTGTGCAAATAAATAACGATAGCCTAGACAGTTATTCGAGTGCCTTTGTTGCAAACTCTGATGTAGTAGCATAGGCATGACACAATGCCCTCTAGGATTCTTGAAAAGTCCATCTCCTCATATAATTATCCCCTACACATCACCAATCCTTCTATAACTGCAGTAAGAAATCAAAAGTAACGACGCCATTCAAATTTCAAGATTTCTTCTTCTTATTCTTGTCGAATCATCTTCAGTTGTTGTTGTCGAAGTTTACAAAATGTTCACAGTTAAACTCAGGTGGTTCTAAGTGAAGCTGTCCAAAACTTATTCTGGCCGATTAATTGGGCTCAGGTTTTCCATATCTTCCCGAGGTAATGGAAAAACGCAATTCGATGTAGTAAGTCACTAAATGGACAAGATACGTACTATTGCTCGTATATCTGTTTTGTCTTCGTTTAACTTTCCTAGGAAAACGGAAATACGAATAGAGGCTGGACTGCAACCTCCCATGAGTAGTTGGCGAGTAGTTGCCTTCCATTAACCTTCTTAGGAAAACTAAACCAAAAACCTACATTTAGAACGTACGACACAAGACTAAAACGAGGGGGTAATTGTGGAACCAATCCATCATCTGCTAGTGATCACGATAGTGTTTCACTTTCCGTGTAATTCATGAGAAGAGGAAGTAATTACAGAAAATCGGGATAATATAACAGAATTAAACGTAAAACGTTATAAATTACACCTAAGTATATGCGATCTATATCAAAGAAGATTAAATAGATTAAAGCGTATTGCACCGGCAACAAACATGAAAGAAAAATGTAATAACATAAAAACGACCATACATGAGATAGCAGAAGTTATGACAGAACATGTAAAGAAGAGGGATGTCTGTCTATCTAACGGAAGAAGTAAGAAGTCTAATTAATGAAAAACAGAGAGGTAAGAAAAAAAGAAAAGAATGGAACTTGGCAAACATGCAATGAAATTGAATCATATATTGGAGGTGCACAATCGACAGAAAAATGGCAAACGGTAATGGATTTGAAAACAGACACTAGAGAAAGAGCACTGTCTCTAGTAGCAATTAAAAAATGGAAGGACTATTATAGCACATTACTGGTTGAACAAAGACGGAAACTTTTAAATGTTAACGAGGAAGACGAACCTGCAGCGATTGAAGTCAACCCAGATTTGGTAAACTTAGAAGAGATAAAGGAACCTGGCAATTTAAATATTGAATTACTCAAGAGCGGAGGAGTAGCACTGCATGAAAGAGTTATGAACTTGATGAATCTTTGTCTACAAAAA